>VDFB02080883.1:46313-74794 GCA_007258455.2 Sequoia sempervirens | reverse complement strand
CATGATTTTGGTACACTTTTACACACAAGATTAATTAAATTACCACTTATACCTGAGAAAAAACCAACAAACAAAAGGATATTAATGAACCTTACTGTGCATGCCATAGAATATTTGGTCATCTTACTAATGATTGCCATGATTTAAAGAAGGTATTGAAATAATTTGATCCTTTTTCAAGTCAACATGATCATATAATTAAATAACACTTATTTACCTTACTCATTGTCATGTGATAGTTGTATAATTATAACATGCTTACTACCATATGTATTGAATTTTATGCATAATTATATTTTATATTGCAAGGAGTACCATATCATAATTTATCTTGGATCATATTTGTCCTACAGTTGGAGGAAAGGGTTAGATAGCTTTTTCTTAGGTGTGTTTCTTATTGAGATCCCTATCGACCTCCTTAAAATGTTAGTGTAGCAAGTACACTAACATTTCAAGGGGTATAGTCCCTTGTTTATTGTTTGCATGGTCTCTTCTTAGTGATGATAATATACATCTCCTAAGAAGTGCAACCTTATCAATCAAGGTGTGGTTTTCTTAATTTATGTGGTGTGTCTTCTTTGTAGTGATATTAGGCTTAATGTCCCATAAAAGTGTGACATTTTTTTGGCATACGACATTCCTCTTAGTGGTAATGCTATGGTTTCCATTCCCTAAGGCGTGAATCTTTATTCCTCGACTAGTCCTCTCTTGGTGGTGATGCCAAGTGTGATGTTCCCTAAGGTGTGACCTTTCATGCATTAAGTATAACCCCTTTGATTGTTTACATTGTCATAATCATGGCTATCGAGCATAATACAAATTGCTTGTTAGTGGTGTCATTTAGGGCTCACCTAGTGAAAGGCGGATTTCACTAGCCCTTGTGAGCACATTTTTTGGACAAACAACATAGTCATGCTAGTCCATCTTTTTGTATTTGGGTCTCACCTAGTGTATATCAAACTACACTAGCCCTTGTGAGTATTTAATTTTTATCTTTGGGGCTCACCTAGTGAAAACAAAATTTCATTAGCCCTTGAAAGCATATTTTTTGGGAAAACAACATAGTAATTCTAACTTCCATCTTTTCTTTTCCTTTTGTCCTCACCTAGTGTATATCACACTGCACTAGCCCTTGTGAGCATATTTTATGGAAAAATAGCATAGGCATGCTAGTCCATCTTTTTGTCTTTAAGTCTCACCTAGTGTATATCAAACTACACTAGCCCTTGTGAGTATATTTTCCTTTTTTGCATTAGCTTTGACATTAGATGTTTGTGTACCTTGTTTTGTTGCTACACATGTGTGTTATCTTGTGCCTTTTTTGGTTTTCCATGAGATCATAGGTCTCGAGGGCTTAGATCCTCCTTGATCCTTTGTCATCTTATCTCTCTAATAGTTGTATAATTGGACCTCCCTTGACATATATTTCTCTACTTTAATGTGAGTCTAAGCATAAGGTCATACTCTCACTAAAGTGGGGGCTAAATGTAGTGTAGGAAATTGTATACCTTTTATAATTTTACACTATGTTTGGGTACCTTAATTTATTGGACTTAATTAAGCTTCTAATTTTCCAAATTATGCATTCGAAAGCTTTATTTTTACCATTTTCCAAAAGGAGAACCAATATTAAATAAATGCATTTATTATTTTAATTGCCATGGAATATGAGTGTCCTGGAATCGCCCATGGGAAAATTGGTCCCCTTTATGTGCTAGGACCTATTTTAAAATATGTTTTTGGTAGTTTTTTAATGATCCAAATCCAAATTGTAAGTGTCGGGTTTTGGAATCTAATTTTTAAGAAATTAGATAAACACCTATAAATACATAATCATTTGATCATTTGAAATCTAATAAGACTTATGAAGTGACTTTATGAGAGAAATTCAAGAGAATATTATTGTCAATAGCATTCAAGAGTGGCAATATCAGTCATTTGTAGTAGCAATCAAGGTCCTAACATCATGTCCAAGTTTATGTGTGTTCATGTTGTCCCGTGAAGGCTAACATGCATTGTAGATCCTCAAGCATCCAAGCATTCAATAATTCAATAAAATTAAGAAAGAAAGATAAAATTCATTTGAAGAGATGTGTATGACTTCAATCCTTCAAGGAATCCATTGAAGGGTGGTGAGTTGCAACAAGTGTTCATTCATCATTTTCTTTCTTTTGTCATTATCTTTTTATCAAGGTTTAATTACCAAATTAGGGTTTGACAAAGGAAAATACTCATACAAAAAAAACAAACATTTATCCCTCTTTGTGTATGTGCAGATGATAGGTTGAAAAAGGATTGAAGGATTCAAGTGAAGAGCAATTTTACATTGTTGTCATCATTGTTGCCAAGACATAGAAACTAAGTTGCATAATTTATTTTCAACATTTTGACAAGTTTATAGGTGGAATTCAACATCTTATATTTGACATCAAAGGACTATTAAAAAGTATTTTTAGAAGCCCTATCGAGGACCCATTCGCCCAGTGGTAACTTGTCCCTCTACACTACTCAAAAAAATATTTTAATGACAAGTACATGCTATTAGACCCTTCTTAGATTTGCCTGCAAATTATTGTTTCAGTTTTTATACATTTGGGAATCTATGATTTACATATTAGGTCATATTGTTCATTTAGTTTCCTTATTTCAAATCATTCCTAATCATTTCATGTCCTCAAAGAAACACCAACCTAGGTCTGATTGACTCACCATTGTGGTTGAAAGTCAATCTCTTGGTTTTGTGGTTGGTGCTTTCTAACAAAACTATGGGAAGAAGGACCTTAAACAATAAGTTTCTCTATATTAAGGGAACTAGGGCTTTCCCCCCTTTTCTAATCATTTCATAATATACATCAAAAAATTACTTCAATCACACATTAACGACTTGACAAAGTAGATAATTATCTTCACACACTCAAAAATTTGAGAATATATTGAATAATAATGGAACTTACATAATTATTTTTGAGTGAGTGAGTTTTCTTGTTTAAGAAAAAATATAAATGAAACAAGTGAAAACATGATTAGTGAACCTACAATCAATAACATGAGAAAATTTAGTATAAAATATCCCTTAGAAGGGGGTTAACGTTGATCATATTCCACGATAGTATGGATGGGTGGGAAATATTTAATTGTGTTGGTATCCAAAACAACCAAGCCTTGTTTCTAGTCACCTATCAAATTTACAAGGTTCTCTATAAGTTTATTTCCCTATTTGAAGCAATGGTGAATTTCATAATATTAAAAATGGTCCAAAATCTCCCATTTTTTTTGAAGAATATACTTTATTTTCCAAATACAAAGAGATTTATTCTTATTCTTAGTAGCATGAATTATGATGAGAGAATCACCTTCAATAATAATTCTTTAAAAAAATCATTTTGAGCCAATTTTAAACTAGCTAAGAGAGCTTGTGCCTTAGCTTGGTTATTTATCCTAACTAAGAGTTTTAAGGATAAAGTATCTAAAACATCTCCTTTCAAATATTTCATTACACAACCAACTCTAGAGATACATGGGTTCCCTCTTAAGACTCCATCAAAATTCATCTTGACCAATGAGGAGTTAGGAAGGGTCTAAAACACTTTATTCTTGTCAACTTTCTTATGATCTTGGAAACAACTAAAAGGAGGAGGTTTGAAGTTTTTCTACTTTTCAAAATATATGCATCCCAAGAGGAGAAACTTATCTTTGTTGACCCATATTTCATAACTTGTGCCATCCTCACTTCAAAGATGATTTTTCCAACTTGCAAACTACTTTAAAACCAATGTTTTCTTTTCTCATGTTCCTTTCTAGCCAAATATTCAAAATCAAGAGAGAAGGAGAGACTAACCATATTGAAGAGAAGGTTGACTCTTTGTATAGAAGAGGCCACTTGTGAAACAGATTTGGTAGTGTGTTTGGAAATGGTGAGCACGAGTTTAAATTTAAGCTAATCCATCTCTAGCAATTATTGGTAAAGGGACATGAAAGTAATAAATGATCTAAATTTTTCTCTACTTCTCCATAAAATAACATAGTTAAAAGGCTCATAGATTTCCATTTTGACTAATTGTGAACTAATGATATTTTTATTTATTTATTTAAGACAGCCAATCAAATGATGCACCTACCTTTGGTAAATAAGCTTCGTTCCAAAAAAATTGTAAGGCTAATAATCTCTTAGGCTATAACAAAAAGGATTAAAGAATTATACCCTTTCTTAACACTATATTGTCTATATTTGGATGGCACCCACACAAGTTGATTAGGCTAAGCTAAATATAAGATTTTACTTTTCTATAAATTAGCTTGTAAAAGGTTTTTTTCTAACTACTTAAGTAGACCATCCATTCTTCTAAGAGACATTTTTAGCATTTACATTGTTTAAATAACTTTCTAGTCATTCTTTTTTATGTGCAAGGAAAACAATATGATAGCATACATGTATGCATAGATAATAGTAAAAAATAGTACTATTTGAGATTGTATAAATATGAAAACATAAAATTTTGGATCCACAATATGTTGCACATCCAATTATAATTTAATTGGAAAATTCATAAATAATTCACTAATTATTTGAGAAAAAAATAGAACATCTAAAAGAAGTCTTCTCTCCCTTTCACTAGATGAGTTTTTTTTAATCAATATTACAACTAGTATTAAATTTTCTATTCAACTTACACCTACCATCTAGGTTAATATGATATTTTGAGGATTGATTCAATCTTTTTCTTGAAGCAGTTTTTGGCTACCATTTTTTCTTTTCTCAAATCTTTTTGGGCATAAAGAACCTACTTATAATGGGCGGTTGTTGTCCTAAAAAACTATGTGAGGATCAAACATAAAAATAATAGCTCACCCAATACTATATTTTAGTCAAATAATTTTTTCTCTCCCTAAATAAACATGAGAATTTATAACTATATTTGAGTAAAAGTATCATGCATTAACGATATCCTTAATAAAGATTAATAATTATCATCATTTTTTAGATATTTTCATACATTAGATTTATTCTAGGATTAATTACAAGTATCATAAATCAAAGTATGTAGTTAAGAAATATAATATGATCAAACTTGTTATGCCTATTAAGGCTAGTTTGTAGTAAAATCATAAGTATATCATTTAAAAAGACCAAAATTACCATGTAATAAATTTGATTTACCTTACCATATTTAGATTACCTATATAATAGATATTACATATAGATTTATGTAGGATCTTATATGGACCATTAAAAAATTGTACTAAAATCATAAGGTATAGTTAATTATGGTCTTTATCATTCCTACTCCAACAATTTAATTGATTGTTGTGTTATTGACTATGTTAGTGATATTATTGATAGGAAATATACCTCGGGCTATGTCTTCAAAATAATGTTGTAACTATTATCCCATGGGTGGAGTAATATTTAGAAGCTACATTCTACGACTCTACAAAAAAAATGTTGAATACACAAGTAGCACCAAAAGAATGAATGTTGCTTAGAATACTATTCAAACAGTTTCATCTATGTACTTGTAACAATCTCACTTTATTATATGATAACCAAGGCTATTTACTCTTACCAATGACTCATATTTCAAAAAAGAATTGCATTAAAGATCATAGCACTTCATTTAAGGGAAAAAAAAATCATCATAAAATGTCTCTCTAGTTTTATTTGTTTGATTATTAGGTGGAAGATATACTATATTCAATATGAAATAGGTTGGAATCCCAACAATCACATATCAAACCTATGTGTAGTACCAAATTCTCCAAAATCATATCAATGATTGGCCTCGAGGAGTTTCCATTGAGGTGGAGTGTGCACATTAACGATACCTCCCAATCGCTAAAATCTAGATGTGAATTAACAAGAATAAATAAGACCTCTAGGCATTGTACATGTAATACTTACAAGCATATTTTAATTCTTCTATATAATTCTTCCACTTTGTAAAAGCATTGTGTTATATAAGACCTACAAGCAATGCACAATGAACCTAGGGGAGGCCAATTTGGGGAGTCTTGGGCTACAATAAAAAATTTATAGGACCTCGTTAAAAGAATTATTTTATAAAACATCGATAATAAATTATGAATATGAAGAGATGAATTTAATGTAATTTATTATACATGATCCTCATTTTAGTATATATTTGTATCCTTTGTTTAACTCTATCAAAGAAGACCTATGTTATTGGGGTACTTCATTTTTTATTTTATAGAAATTGATAGGTTAATCTCCCTATTAAAATTAAAAGGGGAGTATTATAACATAATATTTTTATGGGTCATTATCCATATAACATTTATGTATGATTCTTATATAAGTTGATAAAACCTTGTGCTTATTATATGCTTGATCACACATATACCATTTCAATCATTAATAATATAATAAACCATTATTATTAATTATTTATAAATTTTAGTTTTGAATAGGTATGACTAATATATCTTTAGGTATTTTTCCACCCCTTCTCCTATATTTAAGGAGATTCATTCTCATTGAAAGGTTACATATTTTGAATATTTATAGTAAAATATTTTACTATTCACAAGATGTATTATTGGTCATGTGGAAGTTAGGAGAAGCAATATCCCCAAGTTTTATTTATAATTTTAGAGACAATTATGTAAGTGTTTTATAATATAATGAAGCTTTACAAGTTTTTTACTTGGAAGAGTTTTTCCCATTATGTTGTGTGTAATGTGGTGAATCTGTACATCTTGTAACTCTCTTTTCATTTATCTTATAATTTATTTGTGATGATTAGTAACCTAAAGAACCTAATTCTTAACAATTACCCCTCAAAGAACCATCAAAGTTCAACTTGATAAACCCTTTTGGAGATTTCTTCCAAGATGCCATAAATATCTCCTTATTTCTATAAATTACACTTTCAAACATGGATATAGTTATGCAATAGTGAAAATTGCATACATTTTATTCCCTTTTCCCTTATGTTTTGGATCCACAATGATTATGTTGTTCATATGCGTTGACAAGTATGCAACATGACATGTTTTGTATCAAATTTGGTAATTAACATTATTCTAGAATGTACCCATCATCACTTATTCCTAGAATCTAGATTTGACTCCAAATCTATCCATTCACAATATTGTTTCAAATCCATTGGTGTGAAAATGAACCAAGCTATTTCCATATTTTGTAGATTTGAACCTTGGAATTTAAAATTCAAAATTTTTAATTAGGGTCCATGTTTCCTTCCCTTACTAGCCATTATGAGCCATTTAAAGCGTGACCTATTTGTAATTACATGTTATGATGGTGTATTTGAGGACTAATCCTATTTCATTGAAATCATTTAGGACAATCATGAGAGAATTCATTAGCTTAAATACCACATACTTTCCTATTATCTTCAATCATTATTCAAAGCCATTGAAGTAGTCCACCTAGAGGCTTTATGAAAGGAGAATTAATTTTTTCCCAATCATTTCCCAAATTTTTTTTATAGACACAACCCCAACTCATACATAGGTACAAGAAGATAATGGATACTTGATACATTCATTGATTCCCTATTAGTCCATCTCTATAAGTCCAAGTTAAATTCTACATGTTGAGTCAAATCTATAGGTGGAAATATTAGTTTCACAAGTGTGAATTTGAACTAGAATAATTTTACATAATAAGTTTATAGATACATAGACATCTATTTAAGAAATACATTAGAATATTTAAAATATTTGACAAATAAATTTTTAACATCTTGAACAATTTATTTCATTATTGAGATTAAATTTAAATACCTTATTTTATTTATTTTGATTCAACATTTATTATTGTATTTTTAAAAAAATTTCATAATTTTTCCTAAATAAATTATAGTTAAAACATGTATTTTTATTATATTAATAAATAGTGTAGAGATATTATTTTATGTTGATTTAATAATTAAAAATATATTAATTAATTTATACATTATTATATAACATTATATATAATTTAAATAATATTAATTTTATTGATTAATAATTAAATATAATTTAAAATTATATCATAATTTACAAGGGTTGTGAAGTGGTTTGAGTCCCTACCAGGGGCTACAAGGGTAGGCGTAAATAAAATTCTAAACATCAAAGTTTTCACTTGTATCCACATGTGAACTTATGGCTATAAGTCTCATATACATTCACAATTTGAATTAAAGAAAACAAATGGGTATAGAGAACTTTGAGATTGGTTACCACATTAGTTTTACTTTTAGGCCTATCATGGACTCTCTATGTGCTTACTAATGGTGAAAAGTGTGGCCAAAACCCTCAAGATGGGAGAAGTTTCCTTAGGCAATGCCCTAATGGCTAGTTGAATGTCATGTGTAATCATGGGGAATGTAATCTATGCGGGCCTAGTTAGACCACAATGGCATGTAAAAGGTATGTGACTATAAGGAGGTTAATGGGGGTGTGTCCCAAACTCAATCATGTGGTAGGTGTGGTTGAAGCTAGGGATTGTATAGAAGGTGATGAGTGGGCTATTCAAAACTAAATGATCAATATTTACTCACCAACAAGAGTTTAGGCATCATCAATAGAAGATGACATGTAGTGATTGTGGGTCCACTAAGAGAAGCCTTGGAATGCCCCAATAAATAATTAAATGATGATTAAGTTTGGTGAGTTTTGTGGCCTATGTGATGGAGTGAATATATTAAATGGTTAGTGTTCAACAACCAATCTAAAATTAAACAAAAAATATTATTTATGAACCACTTTTGATGTGCCATTAATCATCAATGACCACATGGCTTGGGTGGGCTTGATAATACTATTTTTTAAGGAAATGATTGTAGGATACGCACAAATTGGATTTGTTGAAAATGATTTAGTTTTTTTAAGTGTAATTAGCAAGTGTAAATATAGAATTTACAACATGCATTGGAATCCTTCTAGTGTTGTACAAAAATGAGAGCTTTCGAATAGGCTATGAACATTTATCAATGCATAATAGAATTAAGATATTGATCAAATGTTATAGTTGCAAGCACCTTGGTAGAAATGTGTGAAAAATGTAAAAGAATAAACAAGGAATGTGAATATGGTGATAAAATACCTCAAATAATTTGTTTTACAAGCAAGTTAGGATGATTGGATGGTTGTGGAGGAGGATGACCCAAGGATTGAGTGGTGGAGCAAGTGACACAAAATAAGGTGCACAAGATTTAAAATAATCATTAGGGTTGTTTAATTTTTGTTGGATGAAAGACTAGGTAGTTAGTAGAGATTGACTGTTGTTGAGAATTCATGCATTAGTAGTGGCAATTATGGGAGGCTGCCAGTGTAATGGTGATGGCAATAGTAAAGGTACTGAATAGTAGTGAGTGCTAATGCTAATGGTGAGGGGTGTTAATTTTAGTGATGGCTAGTGAAGAGGGATGTCCATGGTGCACAATAGCCCATCCCATTGCATGAGTAAGTACATTGGGAATCAACTATGTTTTGAGCACCACAACTAGTCCAATAGGGAGGTTTTAACCATAATAGTCTTAGGCTTAGTGAGGAAGGTTTGGTAGGTGGTCACATGGTATTGGATAGGCTAATGAGTGGTGGGGAGCTTGAATACTTACAATGGCATGTGATCATATTAGGTAGGATGTGTATATTGATAGTCCACATAAATTACATGTGGATAAAAATATTAAAGCTATTATTTAGGCTAGCAATAATAGGCCATATGTAATGTGCCAATGTATGAAACTCATCAAGCTATTTACCATTGTTGCCCAATTTTCACCTGAGGGCTCAATCAAGGGAAAATTATGTTTTTAATTCGGCATGTGGATTAAATGTGGCTCCCATAAGGGTTGAGCCCAACGTGCAGGTGTTCGGTTTTCATTGGGAGGGCCTTCATCTAATGCTATTTCACAAGGAAGTCTATTAGAAAGCATGCCTCGATCAGATTTGGCACAAAACTCCCCAGAGAATAAAGTCACTGAGACCAGCTGGATGTCTTGCTGACTGGCTATTGTGTTATATTGATTTGAGTTACCCAGGCGCCAAGAAATTTTGGTTTCCATGAGTTTTTATATATCTCCCCGCTTGAGAGGTCTTGCTGACCCTTGTTCACAAGGTTAGCGTCGGTGTAATATTTACGCTTGGGGAGATGTCCTACCGACTGATGGAGGTCTCGATGAGGGTGGGTGCTCTCGCTGTAATGTCTCGCCGACCAAGTGAAGTCTCGCCGAAGGTTTGTGGTGTCGGTGTAATATCTACGCTCGGGAAGATGTCTTGCTGACCGCTGGTGGTCTTGCTAAAAGGAGGTGCCATCGGTATGATGTCTCGCCGACAAGGTGGACTCTTGCTGAAATGGTTTGAGCTTGGGGAAAGAAAGATTTTTGATCGGCATAAAATCTTACTGACTGATGGTGGTCTCGGTGAAAGGTTGTGCCTTTGGTGTAGTGTCTCACCGATGGGGTGAGGTCTTGTCGAAGTGGAATGGTCTCAGTATAACCTCTCGCCGACCAAGCAAGGTCTCGCTAAAAGGAGGAGTCATCGGGGGAGTCTCGTCGAAAGGGATTGCCTTCGGTGTAAGGTCTGGCCGACTCGTTGGAGCCTCACCAAAAAGAAATGGTCTCGGTGTGATGTCTCACTGACTGAGGATGGTCTCGCTGAAAGTGTGTGGGTTGACATGATGTCTTGCTGACTTGTGATGTCTTGCTGATAGTTTTAACTCTTCGGTGTGACTGATGGAGGCTCGTTGAGACCTTTGTCCAACCTGTTTATCTTGCCGATGGTTTTGGATATCGGTATGACTCTTAAGGACTCGCTATGATGTCTAGTCGATAGCGATAGTCTGGGTGACAATTTTGGAACATCGGTATAACTTTTGCAGCTCGGTATGACCTCTTGCCAACAGTTCTAAGCTATGTCAATTGCTGTTGTGAAGTATAATCGCATCGGGGAGACACGGCTAGTGTCTCACCGACATGCAATTCTATTTAAAGAGCTTTTGACCGCCCGAAGAGCTTACCTAGTGTCTGTTCAACCAATCAGAGGAAGCTAAAGGTAGACCGTGGCAGTTTGACTGGTGTGAAGAAGATCAATAGACTGTATATGACATGGATCTACTCTGAGATCAAAGGTGATGGATCGACTCGGTGAACAATGGTGTTCAGATCTAACATGAAAGTCGGATGCTGCTTCTCGAAGGAGGTCAATTTGTAGGAAGATCTGGAACAAGAAGGAAGCTGAAGGGGAAGAGGCCGCGAGTCACAATGACAGCTAGGATGTCGGCTAGCAAAAGTGGATCGACATTAATTCCATACTTCAGAATGTTCAAAGCAGCTATGATGAAGCTCTTGAGGGTGGACATGGAGGCCAAAGGTTAATGCGATGGTTTCAAAAAATCTAAGGGCTACTCCTGAGGGTGATCCTTCACCGACATGGACATGGGGGATGCACATTGAATGCATTAACTTTATTCCAAAAGATCTAAGGGCCGAACCTTCTGTCACTGACTCATTTTTGTAAACCTTAGGGCAGAGGCCGACACCTTGAGTTTTGGTTGTATATATGGCATTTTTTCCTTTTTGTAAGGGGCTCTTAATTGGCATTTTTTCTGCACTTAGTGATTTTTGGATCCTTTGGCAGAATTTTGCAAAGTTTTGTAACTCACTTAGACATGGAATATAGTACAAACCTTGGGCATCACTGAATGGAGTATTTTTGTCTTCTTGTTACTGCAATATTGTGTATTTTCACATGATTGATTAAGTTATTGTGAGATAGAATTCGTTTCCCTTAATTTTGTCTCATGGCTTTAGTACCTTTTTGTAGAGAAGTGTGATGTTTGCAGGTTATAATCTGTATCAAAATTGCAAGTTGCTTTAGCTGTGAATTCTTTTCCTCCTAGAAGCTCAAGCAATAAGGCCTTTTTATAAAACACTTATGCAAAGCACACAAAAACAGGTTGTGCAAGTTGTTTTCCAGACATTGTGTACAAGAGTATGAGACCTAAGTTTTCCAAGCCTAAGTAATATTTTGGTGTATCACCATAGGATTTAATTTTCATTTTTATGCACTCCTTCTCCCTTTTCCTTACAAAGATCAGTAGTTAGGTGATAACACAAAGGGAGTCGACCTTCTCCGGAGGTTGTTTTCCATTTTTAGGTGACCCACAACTTGGAAAAGTTCCCGTGTTTCTCTGAAGTACCAAGTTTTGCAACTTGATAAGGGTGCAATTTTAGTAGATAACAACCATACAATATCTTAAGCGAAACTACCTCCCATATCTAGTAAATGTAGGATTAAAAAAGGCACCAACGATTTTACATTGCCAAGTGCATAACATGCCAAAATGGGAGTTTTAAAATTTTGTGATTGCATTGTACATCACTTGTGCATAACATCACAACTTGTTGCTAATGATTGTGTTGGAAGGAGAATGAAAAATGATAAAAAATAGATTAAATTTTTACCCCCTTTCTTACATTGGTTATCTTTTTTACTTATTTAAACTAATTAAAATTTAATATTTCTTCAAATAAATTTTCTATAGACCGATCAAAAAATAACATTCAAATACTTTTATTAAAGAAAATAAAAGAAGAAATATATATATAGATTAATTTTTGTCCTAACATGATTTTCTAACTTAATTAATTAATAAATACCTAGCGAACTATTAGTATCCTTGCCACAAGAAAATGGTTGAAATAAAACAAAGGCGTGGAATACTCTTCCTAGGATAAATATACAAAAATAAACCAAACATATAGTTACAAGAAAATAGACACAAAAATAATCTATTAGGAGAAAAACATCACATTCCATAGCAAATTAATGTATTATTTAGTAATTAAAAGTTAAATTACACTTCTAGAGTCTAACCTTTATAAGAGTATCACCAACCAAATATCTAGAATAATTATTATAGCATAATAGTACTTATAAAATTCATTATCAAAATCTCCATTTTCAACACCCAATACATATGAGACAATACATGAAACTATTAGATGGTAATTATAAAATAATGAGCTAAAATATCCAAATTGTGGTATCTAAATACCATTTAAAAATACAACACCTAAATCATAAAACGAGTCCATAGGCTAAAAATAACATATACCTTCACCTAGCCACAAGCTTGCTATAATCCATTCACCAACTTGAGCACTTTATTTTGGCTTCATTATCTTCATTAAAAGATGTCATATGACTTGTCATAAGTTGGTAATAAGTGTAACTCCCTCTTGTAACTCTTTGTGTTATAAATGCTTTTAGATTTCTTATGTGGGAAACCCAACTTTAAGAGGCCATAACTTTTGATCCTTTTGGTCCCTTCTTTTAAATTTTAAAGTTAAAAAATATTTACATATTAAACATTTTTAGAAGTGATGCTAAATAATTTAGATATATTTTTAAGGCTTATAAATTATGTTTTTTAGTTCTATAGCTTTAATTTGTTTTATAAATTAAAATAATATTCACTAATATTTTATATAATTATTCTAAGAAGTGTAACTACAATGACAACAAGGAGTTAATAGTAATGATATGTGCGTGTGAACAAAATCCCATTAACTTAAATTTGACATTTAGTTATATGCCAAATTATTAATATTTAATAATAAATAAAACTAGGTCGAGAGTGTGAATAAAACTCCCTCAACTTAAATTTGACATTTGATTAGTTAAATTATTAATATTTAATAATAAATAATACTATTAGCATACTTATTAGAGTGAAAATGATTAGTAACTAAATTAAAAATAAGAATGCCTAAATAAAATAGTTTTTAAGTAAATATTAAAATAAATAGTCCTTATATGTCTTTTCTTTTCTTACTTATCTATTGACCTATTTATGTGTGCATTCATTTTGTAGTTCAAAGATTAAAAATGATATTTATATAAAAAAGTTGTTTCTTAAAAATTCGAACATAACTATATAATTATTGAAAAATAAAATAGCTTATTTAAAACATAAAATAAATAATGTCTATATGTCTTTTCTTATCTAAAATACTATCTGTATATCTTATCTATTATTTATCTATTATATTCTATATAATAATTTATTAAAAAATAATATTTATATAAATATTATAAAAAAGTACTTTTCTTGCCTTAATCTAATCTAATTAAAAGAAGATTTACAATTATGCAAATTTGAATATAGATTAATTCAATATGAATATTTTAAATTAACATAAATATCTAGAATACATTATATTTATGTAAAAGATGATATCTATAGAGAGATATAAAGAATATGTATATTAATTTAAATAAAATACTTTTAAAAATTCCTAAAGTATTTAATATTATATAATTTAAAAGAAAACATTATGTTTATTGAGTTGTACTTTTATATTTATTATGTTGTTTAAGGTTGTGATCTCATAGAAGGGGTTTTTTAAAATATCTCTAAGTATGTGGTCTCATGGATTTTTTGGGCAAGCTTAAAATTTTAAGCTCCAAAATTTGGTGGTCTCATGATTATGTTTTTAACAAGAAGGAATGCTAAATTTATAATTATATATTTAAATATGAGAAATTATTGACATAAATTCAAAAAATTATAAATGAATGGTATGCAATAACAAAATTTTAGGAAGCCTAAAAAAAAAAAGAAAAAAAGAAAGCAACTTAATTTATTTTGACTACCAACCACTAGTGGAGTTGGTGGCTCCACGGATATTTAATTTTTTTTTACTTATTTTAAAAGTAGTCATCTTAAATTTAGAAGTAAAATTTGAAATGTAAAATTGGAGGCAAATGTTAAAAAAAGGAAAAGTAATTTGTGAAATCATTTAACATTTTTGTAAATATGGTTTGCTTATTTTGAGTTTTTTTTTCCACAATTTTCCCACAATTATATTTTCAATTCATAAAGTAATGTTACTCCACTAAAATAGGGAAAAAATTCAATTTTTTTTTTCTATAATAAAAAATTTGTATGAGAGCACTTCAATTGATCAAATTTAAGCAGAAAATACACTTGAACAACTACATAGACACTTGAACAACTACATAGAGACATGAACCACTGATTTAAGTCTAAAATCTAAAATATTAGATTTTTATTTTAAGATTCTATTTTATCCTTTAACATAATTTGTTTTATAATATCCCTTTTAATTTGTATAAACTATAATCATAATAAAAAATAAAAAATAAAAAATAAACGATTTAAATTTTTTAAAAATTAGAATATCTGATACCTAAAAGAATTTAAAATACCTTAAGAATCGTCACTCTTAAATTATTTTTTTTTCTCTCTATTTAAAAAAATATTTACTTTTTGGTCACGGTTGCGCTGACAGGGAAATTTGCCCTACTTTAACGAACGCCAAACGCTTGACGCTCGTGTTAGCGCTGAAATGAACGCACGTTCTGAAACGTGCGCGCTGTTTAAGCCAAGAAATAAATCAATAATATATTTTCGCAATGTATTCTCAATCTCTTTTTAACGAGGACTTTACCGTTGCAGAAGACACAATAATAACAGCAGTGGGAGAACTTATTCAGGTAGTTTACTGAATCGGGTCTTCATTGAACATTTCATTTCTATTTTGCTAATATGTTTTCAATTCATATTCGATTTTAAAAGATCAAGTTATATGAACGCGGACACAGTTTTTTCGTTACTGGAAAAATAATAAAAATTACTGGGTATGTTGTTTTCCGTTTGATTTGTGCCATCGGGAGTTTAATGCTGTGAAGTTAGCTAGCTATACACTGCTAACTCATCAGTTAAACTAATTAGTTAGATGTTTTAGAATTATCAATGAATTTTGCTGAAATTCAGCATGCCTTACTTCATGAGATGGATTACTGTGTGTTGGGGGGTGTTTTTCTAACACGTTTAAGAGGATTGCAATGGTGCTTAGTGAATTCCATGCGCAATTTCTTTGAGAAGGCGAGAATAAACAATTTAAGAGGATTTTGATCCAAATCAATGACTAGGAGAATTATCCTTGAAGGAGAGGTAGCATTGTTCTCAATTTCATTGCTTCTTGGAGGTTGACCAACCGTAAAATATGTGCTTCCGAAAATGTGATTAAATGGTTTTATGTATTGTGAAGCTGCATTAATTAGTTTGGAAGATTGTTTTTATGGGTGCTTTTTTTTGAACAAATTTTCATAGCTTTGTTTCCTTAGCCTGATTTAACATTTGGGGATTTAGGTACCATGTTATGATTGCAGATGGATGCAATTCTATATAACGTCACTGTATAGAGGGTAGGTTGAGAAGAAATGTGCTTCATTCTGTTTGAATTACACCATTCATAACCTTCCGTACTTCTAGATATTTTTCTGGGTGGGTTCATCTTCATCTATCAATTTCGACCTGTAATTTGTTCATAGTTCATTGGATCCAACATCCCCAACTTATTGATTTTTATTTTCAAACTTTAGAACTTAAATGTTGTTGACACAAATTTTCAATTGCTCCCAGGTTTGAATTTTGTTTAAGGATCCTCTACATGGGCTATGTGTTTCTGGGTAGGATCATTTATCAGTTTTACCTTGTAATTCATGCGTCGTTATGTGATCCATCATCCCCAGTTATTATTTTTTTGTTTTGTTTTTCAAGTTGTAGAACTTCAATGTTGTTGATCACACAATCTTTCAACTTATGCCTGGTTTAATTTTGTTTAAAGATTCTCTTTCTCGCTTCCCAAGACCTGGGGCTATGTAGAAAGTATTGGAGTTGACGATTGCCTTTTCTTGTATTTGCATGGCAGGATCGATATCCTAATAACTAATTCACTGTTTTTCATATTATTGTTGGAACGGAGAGTCCTCAGCTCAAGCTGTATCTGGGTGAATAGATGCAGTTGATGAAATCAAACTTTCTTCCTATGTTTTTGTTTCTAGTCTATCAACATTTACAATCATGCCAGACCTGATGTTTTGCTGAAACTTTGAAAACCCAAATTGATTTTCTAAATCTGGAAGGTGTTTAGCAAGCAGGATGATATGCGTAGTAGTAATATAATGTTCCAGTTGCTAATTTTTTTGACTCCTACAATAACATCTTCTTGTACTTACATGGCAGGAACAATTTAATGCTTTATAAATGATCTGCTGGTTATCATCTTATTGCTGGAATATTGAATCCTGAGCATTTGGGAAAAACAGACAAGAGTTGATATACTCCAAATCTGGGCATCTGGATTTGTATACAGTGGAATTTGATGGTCATAATGCTTGACAAATAGGTGTCTAGATCAAATATCTGCAGCAGAATTTGAAAACTTGAGTGTTAGGCATTTATTTGAATTTAGGATGAGTAGAATGTTGCTTAATGAAGGAGGTGTCAGTATGTCTGTGGTATCAGAGGGAGTTGTACTGGCCGCTGGATCAAATGCAAGTCTGTGTGGAAAAGTAGAAGGCCCTGGGGGCCCAGAAGTGGCAATTTTGTTTGTGGGTGTTTGTCTGCTTCTGGGTATAGCCTCTAGGCAACTTCTCAGGGGCACCAGAATTCCTTACACAGGTGCTCTGCTTCTACTGGGAATCGGGCTTGGAGCTCTAGGTGCAGTGAATCTTCTTTATCTCTTAAAGTATTCTTTAATAATCAATTTTCTTGTTGCCAACTCTGTTCTTCATTTTTTTCTTTTATCAATAAATTGGTTAGTTGTAACACTTGCTCTATATTTTTTTAAAACACGGGAATGTGCCAAGAAGCTTACATCATGATTTTGATGTGCCCTACACTGTCATGGGCTCAAATCCAGTTACATCATTATCGCATTTGATCTTCCTTGTCACTAGACATTAAATCGGGGGACAAGCCTATACCACTATTATTTTTCCCCTTAATTTCCAATTATTTTTCTCTTTTGAAATACATTTGGATGCTTCTTGATGGAGTAAAAAAACTTTCTTTATTGGACTTCCTGGATGTTATTACACTTACAAACTAGAAGTGAGTTAGTAATTTGTTAAGTTGTTTTTCTAAGTTATCAGAAGAATAGCGTTGTAGTGGGTGTAATTGGCAACTTCTAGAGTCTTTTTCAATTATACACAAAATATATCTCTCAATGAACCTTTTAACCTGTGGATATCAGTAGCCAAAAGATTGGACTGGGTTCTTCAGCAAGGTACAAACTTTCTGTATTATTTATTCATGCACAAACCTGTTATGATGTCAACACACGAAGAATTGATGAGAATGGATCTCATAACTGAATAGCATATGAAACACAATGTCATTTCTGTAGTTTCTTCTTTATTTCAAGTTGCCTAAAAGTTAAGAGTCTTCCTGTTTGGCCTCTTTATCTTCTATGTAGATTTCTTAATTAGTTGTTCTTATGTTTGTACACACAGAATATGGGACACACAGTGGACTGGGAAAACTTGGTACTAGCATCCGCGTTTGTGAGTGTCTTCTTTTTTATTTGGAGTCTGTGGTTTTTTGAGCTAAGGCAGTTTGTTGTTGATGCAGTGTCCTGGATTTGCCAACCAAAATTGGTATGGCCAATGTGAGATTGTAAGCTGCAATATTATCTTGCCTCAGTTATGCTCTACTCCCTCCATATAATTGATCAAGAAACCTGCGATGTCAACTTGTACAATGCAGAAAACAGAATGATTAATAGGAATCTAAGATCCAAGAGCAGAAGATGGAAGCAAAAACTGCACATATCCATAATTATATCACAATAAAAGCATAATATTATACAATTTTTAATGTGGAGATGAAGACAGTTAAGAACAGATGGTTTACATAGTTTGCCTTGCATAATTGGCAACTCCTCTCTTCCTTTTTATCTACGATCTACTCTTCTACCAAGTGAAATCCCTCGTTACTGTCTCATGTCCCAATATTTGGCCCTGCATCATTCTCCCCTTGCAAATATCTCATAACCTCCACATTCAAAGTCTTTAGACCTCCTTGTACAGAATCTCTTTTTAAAAATTTCTTTCTTTCTCCATTGATTGAATCATATATGATATACTTTCTTCTTTATGTTCATCTACTTCTGTTGCTGTATTTTTTGACACCTCTGCATCCAGTTGCTGCCCATTCATAATAAAAATGATAATCCTCCTCCGTTGTAATTTCACTCTTGTAAGCCATATCAAGAATTATCCTGTTTGGCCTACAGATTCAACATAGCAATATTTGATTCACTCATTACTGGTACCAATTTGCTTTGGTGAACAATATATATGTGTTATTCTTTGTGTTGTCATTGTAGGAATAATTTCTAATCCTAATTCCAAGTTCTTGTCAATCCTTTTACCAAAAAAGACAAATTCTCCTTCCAAGAATTATCAATATTCATGAAAATTTGATGAAAATCTATAAAATCAGCACAAATGTTTACCTCATTCACATTACCTGCATAGATCCAACAATTGCATGCTCTTCCACTTCTATCATTGGATTGTCCATTTTAAAAATGGCTTTCTCTTTCACTTCCTTGCTGCAATCAACTACTTTTTAAATGTTAGAGGTTTGTTTTAAATACACTTTTACTACTTGCCAAGCACTTGACAGATTTTTTTTGAACTGAGTTTTTTCAAAGTAAACTTGCGACTTGCCAGTGCCAAGTTTCTGCTGAGTACTCTGTGAGTTTGTGGGATACTTGGCCCATGTAAAAAGCAAAGACTGGATATGTTAAAAAAGCAGAAAAAATGAGATTTTCACACTCAAGAAATGCATGGTTTCTTGCTTTTAAAAGCTCTACACACCCAAGGGGAAAGATTACACCAGCATTTTAGCATTCTTTTGCAAATTGGAGTGAAAATACATGGTTGTTTGCCTTTTTACAAATTATGAAAATGGCATGCACCATGAAGGCTTCTATGCTCTCAAAGGCCTTCTATGTCTTGGTGGTAGGGGATCCACCCCTTGACCCTACCTTGTACCATGACAGGGAACACGTGAGGGGCATTGCCATTGGATTTCACTAGGGACATTGCCCCTTGACTCTACTAGGGGTCCTACCTGCAAATCCCCACTAGACTCATTTGATACATCTTGTAACTGTATTTTACATAAAATATCATTGTTCCACAGAGTTTCCTGATGGGGAAGTGGGTGAATGGGTTTCAGGGATGGGGGGACCAAGGGGCTTAGTTTGGGGACGGCGGGGCAGGGGGGTGGCGCAAATACATATAGTATAAGATGTGTAAGGAATAAGTATAAGAATTGCAAACAAAACTTTGGCCTACTAAGTAAAGTTTAAACTAATAAACATTTAAAACATGACAATGATTGTATTGAACATTAACAATGGTGGGTAGAGGTTTGGGGGAAAATAAAAAATAAGTATAAGAATTGTAAATGAAACTTTGGCATATTAAGTAAGTTTAAACTAATAAACATTAAAAATATGGCAATGATTGCATTGAACATTAATAGTAGTGGGTGGAGGTTTGGGGTCAAGGGGTAATGCCCCTTGCAGGAGGGTTTGGGGGTAGAGCCCCTAGCAAGGTGAAGGGGTAGCACCCCTTGCGGGGGTAGAGCCCCTAGTGGGGTCAAGGAGCAACGTCCCTTGTAGGGGTCTGGGGGTAAAGTCCCTCATGGGGTCTGAGGACAATGCCCTTGGCACATTCCCTGTCATGATATAGGATGGGGTCGAGAGGTGGAGCCCTCACCACCAAGCACAAATTAAGGTCTTAAAAGCATCACAAACCTTCATGGCGAATGTCATTTTTTCACTATTTTATCACTTATTTTTTTCAACACCTAGAAGTCCTTGGGATGGTTGGGAGACTCCTCAAAGTCGCTTGAATGTCTTAGAGTCCCCAACCTAGGCAGTGTCTCGGAAACGTCCCCAAGACTTGAGCAGCTGTGGTGAAATGGTGTGGGGACGTTTCCCCTGAGTCCTTGTGACCTGGGGACGTGTCCCCATGGAACACTACATAAAATTTATATTTTTTAAATAAATTTAAGTGTTTTTTAAGTTGTAGAGTTATTTTCTGGTCTACCAAGTCCGAGTATGTGAACTATGGTTTCAACTGTTCATGATTAACAATATACTCAAATATAGTAGACTACCCTTGTCTCTATTGGAATATATTCATTTGCCTCTTCCTTGTCTTTTTCCCTCTCATATTTTGTCTTTTTTCTCGATCTCACCCCTAGTCTTTGTCTTCAAGGTAGTGCACTCTTCTCCTATTACGACCTTTTCAGTCTGTACAGCTCCATGCAGGCCTCTAATGGTACACTCTTCCTCAGCTAAAACATCATATCGATGCATGCTTAACCACCACATATATCTCTACAATTTCCTCTTTCTTCCTCATCTGTTTCTTCTTCTACTCCTATATCTCCATTCATGCATTCTATTGCATGATTTTCCTCTGAGGCTATGCTTGTGAAGCACATCTTTCCCTTGACAGAAAACAAATTTGTTAAACCTCATCATCTTTCATGTGCTTTTTTATGAAGTCTATTCTCAATAGACACTATTGTTTCCTTGTCTTGCATATTGGACGATTGGGGGGCAATATCTTTACATTCTTCCTCTTCTCATCTCTCTCTTTTTTTTCCTCTGTGTTCAATCCTTCTAACTGCTACTATGTTTGGTCTTGTTCTCATCTACACCTTATTTTCTGCTCCAATGCATCCAACCATTGTCCAAATGTGTTCCTTTTAGTTAGTGTGCCAGACTCTGCCACTGACTGGGTTATGTGTGACAGTTCGCACCAGGCTTCATGAACAAGATACCTCTATGAGCCATTTCTCCTATGACATTTTTCTCACACTCAATTGTCTTTTCAGTTTGGCCTCCTCAAGCCAGTATGTGCAATTTTGTGCACAGCAAAGCTTCTTTGAGCTTACAATGACTTTACAGGTTGCTGTCACACTCTGGCCATATCGATTTTTGGAGGCAGAATATATGGTTCCACATCAGTTGTTTACTGATTCTGTTTACATCGGTATGGTACTTATAGAAGAAGAAAAACTTCATTTCAGAATGTTCCATTTTAAAAGGATGATGTCATCTTGATTTACAGGGTCGAAGATAAATCCAAACTTGATTTTGTATATCTTCTTACCTGCTCTTCTTTTTGAGAGCTCCTTTGCCATGGAGGTTCATCAGATCAAGGTATGATTCTCTTCTTATTACTGTATTTTTTATTTTTATCATCTTTTTGTTAGGTTAAAACCTGTTGGAAATCTACATGCAATAAAGAGGCATAATGCCTTTTATGATTTACATCTGAATTCTTTCTCATATTTAAAAGAATTTCAAAGGACCTTTTGAATTCATAAAAACTTTGGGTGAGAATATGGCAATTCCCTCCTGTTATTAATCTGCCAGATTTAATATCTTGCAAAGATTCTATGCTTTTTTTTTACTTCGAACTGAAACTATAATCAGCAATGGTAGAACTCATACAAAAAGAAGTCACATGGAAACTTCAGTATAGGGAGGAGCATATCCCCATTCTCATACCAACATCCTTTGATGACTATAGTCTATGTGTGAATGGCTGTACCTTTATTCATTTACCTATTTGTCTGATTTTAATTGTGTTCCACCCCAGTATCAATATCCATACCCCCTCATTTAAAGGTGGCTATGACAAAAAGTCAAGGACTTGGTTGATCAATTGGATATTGTTATTTAACTATTTCTTTGATGCACCTTGACCTCTTACATCTCTTCTGTGAAGTATTTACATCTCTTGTATGAAGTATTTGCTAGAGGATATATTTATTTAAAACATTTCAGAAAACATAACTTCCAGAAATTTTGGAAATAGGGATATATCATGCGTGTGTATGTTTTACAATCAAGTAAAAAATATACACTTAACTTATGATGCTTGATCGATCTAAATTTGAAATTTGAGACTGACAATCAAACACAAACAGTACTAAAAAATGCCAAGTTGAAAAAAGAAATGCCTTAGATTAAATAGAATCATCATTCGTTAATATAATAGGAACAAAATGTCCAGTTAATCAATAATAAAATGATAGATCAAAAGGTCAAGCATCTTACTACTAATAAGCTATAATGCTTTACTCTCTGAAAAGTAAATAAGCCAAGGTCAAGTTGTCAATGTACATCAAATAATCAGATTGAGATTAGTGGGATAGAGAGTCCACTGTTGATGTTGGTGCTGTTAAAGTAGACTATTCTTCCTTTGAAGAATGTGGAAGAGCTAGTTTCTGATCGACGAAGAATATGAAAAGTAGAATCCAAGAAAGTGTCTTTAGGATTTACATTCCAATCTTTAGTGCCTCATGATGAATACCCTTATGTTTATCAAGGAATACTGGGTTCTACTAACCAACATTTTTTACATTTAAATCTAATTTTAGAATTCAACCTGTTATGTTTCGCTGATTGAACAAATACCATGTTGTTCCAGTTTATTTGAAGAGCTTTCCACTTGGGCAAAAAAAAAAATATCAATTTTCTCAAAGTCTTTAGTTCTTGACAGCTTGTAATGTCTATGATCTCATTTTACAGGACATGGCACCGGATTTTCATCAGTTGTACATATGTCTGAAAGGCATCCTCAGAAGAAAATTAGGAAAATTAGGTGAAGATGTGTGAGGCCATTGTGGCATATGAAAACACTGTTACTTTCCTCCTATGGAATCCTATTTTTCCTTTTGTGGGGCCACCATTCCTGTTGTAATGATGGATAAATTCCTCATCATAATGCTTTGCAGTTAGAGCATGCATCAAACAATTAAAATGTCTGTTGAAGATCTTCCATTTATGAAGAATAATGTTCCTCAACTTCATGTGCAAAACTATCCTCACTAACGACCCTAATGATAGTATGCATAAACATCACTGTAGTAAGATGTCCATAATTGTCTGTGTCATGGTGTATGTGCCCTCATAAACTTTCCCCAAACAAGGTCTGTTTCTGTCTGTTTTCTGAAGAAGTCAACTATTGGTTCAGTGAACTTGGCTACCAACTTAACTGACCAACCCTTTCAGTAACAGAGTTTTATGTGATAGAATATTTTAGAAAAGTCCATTTTAAATTATTGAAAGTTGGTAAATCATTTCATTTAATAAATTAAGAAGCACATGTATTAATTTATTAAATCTTCATTTTATAAAGCAAGAATCTGTTATTATTACTTGTAAATTCTGGGAATTTGGTAAATTTAAGTAAAGTCTATACAAAAAATTGGCCGTTGCTTTTGCTCTTATTGTCTGTTTACTTTTACTTGAAACCTCTTTCTTATATTGTTCATTGCCACTTTTCATGTCTCTCCTTTTATCCCATTATCACTCAGCATTCACTCCTTTCTCTATCTTTAATGTTTCCAAAGTCACCATATGTTCTTCTTCTGATAGGCATCCTGCTCTGCTGCTGCTTTTGTTTTTCCTCTATCTACCTCAGTTCATGTCAATAGCCTCACATAAAACTATCTGACCTTGTATTCAGTCTCACATTATTGTTGAACATAAGTTGTCATTGATGTCAAAGGTGTAATGTTAAGGTGTAGTATCCTTGATGAGAGGTAGTACTCATTGATGTCCAAGGTGTAATGCTAGCTGAACAATGAATGTAATTGTACTTGAATTATCATTATCAGTGCATTTTGAGAACAACGAATCCTACTGCTTACAGGATGCTTGCAATATCATGCCTGCATCTATTCATGTTGATAGAGGTAATCTGGAAGTCTGATTTGGACTGATTTGGAATGTTGGAGGTCAACTACTGAGGGCAGAGAGATTTTTTGGGCAATGTAGTTTTGCTTTGTATTCTCTTATGGATGCGAGTTTTGCTCTGCGGTTTGAAAGGAGAGTATGCCTACACTTGTTCTATCATATACCAGGGTTTCTAGAAGTTATGTTCAGCATGCAAAAAGATTGAAGTAACAAAAGGGTCACTGTGCTTATCAATTAACCAGTCGGTGTTCTGGAACTATGTGACAACGGCTAGTAGCATGTGGTATCCAAAGATAGTGTGGGGTGCTAAAATAGGTCTAGGCTAAGCTTCCTATGGAAGTGCATGACATCATGTTGTTTTGGCGGCAACAAATTTGAGTTAGGACCTACCTACTACACGTTTTGTGTAATTTGAATTTAGGTCCACCTTATGTCGTCCTAGTTAATTGCGGATCCCTGGCCAACATGAAGTGTTGTTAATGTAGTGTGTTGTATATAATCATCATCTCACTTCACATGATAAGTGTGAGTGTGTGTGTATATGAATGTGAATTTGTTCGAGCAAGTGTAATTCGGGTTTTGTAATGGTAGTTCCATTTCTCAATCATTGTGTGCCATAATCAAAAGATCATAAGGAGTGTAGGAGAGTGTCTGAAGCAAGATTAGATCTTGTGTAAGCTGTGTTATCATCATTGAAGATCTGCAAGCTTTATCTTTGTATTCCGGTAGGACTAGTGATCTACTCATTGAGCTAACGCTCAGATCTTTGTACAGGGGATTGGTGTTTCTAGTAGGTTGGTGCCTACATATATTTTAGGGGATTGGTGTCTCTAGTACGTTGGTGCCTACTTCATGTTTGTAACTTATTCATTATTTCTGTGAGGTTGGATTTGGACAATAGCTTTAAGCATCTCTTCTCACTGTGGTTTTCCCCATTAAGGGTTTCCACGTATATTTGGTGTTCATTGTGTGAATGTGTGCTTCTGTGGTTGCTTGATTGGTATTGGCTATTTTGATTTATGTTTCATGTTTGCATATACATGTTGAGTTAAAGAATTTTAAATAGATTTGATCTACTGATTCACCCCCACCCCCCCTCTCAGTAGATTGTGTGCGCTTCAATTGGTATCAGAGCTAAGTTCCGTTGTAAAAGCTTAACAGCTTAAGGTAGATTTGGGATGGCACACTCAATAGCTCAAGAAGGATTGTCTGCAAACAAGGCACCACTCTTTGATGGATCCAATTATGCATTTTGGAAAGTAAGGATGGAAGCATATCTAATGGCCGTAGGGTTGAGGTTTGGCAATCAGTAGTAGATGGATATGAGATCCCTGAAAGTGCTCCAAGTGATCAGGCCGGAATGAAGGCTTGTGAGAAAAATGCTAAAGCAAGGAATGCTATTCTATGTGGTTTATCTAACTCTGAGTTTGTGAAGATCATGCATTGCAGGACAGCGAAGGAAATGTGGAATAAGTTACACATTTTCTATGAAGGAAATGACAAAGTTAAACAAGCAAAGCTTCAAACTCATAGAGGACAGTTTGAAAGTCTGAAAATGAAGGAAGAGGAGATCATTGCCACTTTCTTGCTCCGGGTTGATGAGGGTGTCAACTCTATCAAAAGTGTTGGTGGGGAATTGAAAGAAGGTATGATTGTGAAAAGGGTACTCAGATCTCTTCTTAGAAAGTTTGATCCTAAAGTTTTAGCAGTTGAAGAGGCTAATCAGCCCCACAAACTATGTTTTTCAACACAAAACCCTATTATCTATATATTTATTATTAAATAAAATTAAATAAAAAAACAAAAAATTAAATACAAATATCAAATTAAAAATTTAAAAATTCAAAATTTGGAGCCAACCTCCTAGCGCTTAATTTTAGAAGCATGTATAAATTAGGCTTTGGGGTGCTGGGCCTCTCATCTGATGTTTGGAAGAATTTTCTCTCCTTGCGAAGGATTCAATCAATCACTTTTAGGACGAAAACCTTGCTGGTGTGTTGAGGTTGGGATGGAACTTCTAACCTGTGCATTACATTCAGTCATCTCTGCAAGCTGCTAACTGCTTCTAATTGCTGCACAGGCATTGGACTTGATGAACAGATCTCATTGAAGGCAGCTTTTAGAGGGCGAAATCAGGCAGTAACATAGTGGATTCTGGAGTGATTATGAGTCTAATTTTGGAGCTGGCACATTAGAAGGGACAAATTCTAGATCTGACCTCCATAATACCTGTTACCTGGGCATCTACTGACCAATCTGATCACCTTGTCACCTGTTTCTGGGTGTCTAGGGTCCAGATCTGTAGTTAACAGCAGTCCTAAATATCATAGGAAGTGTGAGGAAATAACAATATCCTCCAGGACTGATCGCACCACTACAGGGCAGCATTAGGCTAGCAGATCTTGGCAACAGGAAATAGTCAGCCTTCACAAAAGGGCAACTGCAGGCCAGTACTACTCTTACAATCACTCACAACAAGAAGCTATCCAAGAAACCCTAACTAGGGGTCTGTGCTGGTATATTGGGCAGTCAGACACAGATTATTCTCAATAAATCTATGCTATCATTTGAATGTTTCCCTATTGCACTTTGCTGTTAAATAAAATAGTGATAAAGTTGTTGATTTTCCTTCAAATCTGTAGTGTACATTATCTCAATTCTAATGGTGATTTCAACTTAATGAGTGGATGAATTTATGTGCAATTAATTTATCTTTTCCAAGTTAATTTTGACTATCAATAAATCTGGAACCCTATAACAGAGAAACCCGAGGGATATTACTTTGGTAAAGCCACATCCTGCCAGCCTACAGGGTAAATCAATCATGGAAGGATTCTTTAGGTTTCTCGAAAATGGAAGAAATAAAGAATATTTCAAGAGCCAATGTTGCAAATAAAAAAGGGCCAAGTTAGAATGGCCAAGACAATGGAACAAATCCAAAGTGACATGCAAAGTCTAGCTAGAATATCATGAAATGAAGATAGAAGAGAGTTAAAGGAGAAAAGGGAAGAATATACAAGATTAAGGCAAGAGATTCAGAATGCAATACCTTGCAAAGAGTTTGTGGATCTCAAAATGGAAGGGGTGGACCAATGTCAACAAAGTGTCTACCCTCATGAAGAACCAATACTGTGTATTGAAGATGTGTCAGTAATTGCAAGTGATGTCCAAGAAGCATCCACCCAATTTTCAAGTATGGATTTAATTGAACCATGTGATGATGATATGCAAGATATTAGTTATGCTATTGTGAAGACTGAAGAATGGTTCAATTGAGATTGATTCCCATGAGGAGGAATTGCAAGAGTATCATGAAAACCCTAGTGATATTGGAGAGATGAAGGTTATACCCTATAGATTAGGGCATAAGGATCACTTTCTTCAAGTCCAAGGACATTCACATGTAATGGTGTGGGACCCAAGTGACTATGTCTTTGATGGAGCTACTCCCACCATTGGTTGTTGATTTTCAATTCCTTTAATGTGGATAGAACAATGGTTAAGCTTGACCATAAGCAAGCGTGAGGTATGTGGTAATTTGTATTTTGGGACTAACCAATTGACACATCCTCTTGATGAGATCTCACAAGGTTATGGGCTGCTTGTTGAAGATCTGCAACCTGATAGAGAGTCGCCCAAAATGGGCCTCACAATTTCCAACTCCTTTTCCTTTATGGAAATTGCTGATGTGAGGAAAGAAAACACCATGATGATACACACCAACTACATAGAAGTTGACCAGGGAACATTCAAAGTCCTTGGCTCCAAGATTGATGAGCTCGTTGATGGGTTAGTTTGTAGTCATAAGGAGACTTTTGGTTTGCACATGATAGGTCTAGGAGAGGCCAACATGGACACTGAAGGACAATGGATGCATTCACCAACTTGTCACTTCATCACACT
>VDFB02080883.1:24498-45204 GCA_007258455.2 Sequoia sempervirens | reverse complement strand
CTTCTCTCTCTCACAGATTCCTGTTTTCTTGTCAGAGGATGTGGGAGGTTTATCAGATGATGAGGGAGAGGTTCTTCCTCAGTTTTTCAGAGAACAGGTCGACACACAACCGTTGCCAGTAGTTGATTGGTACACCAAAGAATATGCAACGGTCAAGGAGAGGTCTAGTAGAGTCGTCCAGAACAGTATACTTTACCTCGACAGCAAGAAGACAAGAAGAGTAAGCATGCCCAGAGCAGAGCCGCCAGTAGTGGTGAATCCTACGCTACCTTCTTCGTCAAAACCTAACAAGAAGAAGAGGAGTAACCCTCCTAAGAAAGTACAAGCGCCAAATAATTCCAAGGGCAAGGCGCTTGCCACTGTTTCACATTGGTGGTGGTAAACATCCGCGAGCGATTCGGAGAATCATTTCGAGCAGCAGTGCGAGGTTCAGCCTCCAAGCTCCTACATCCCGGTTTGAGCCGTCCACGGTCCCAATTCCGCATTGGTGGACTTGGACTCTCCACCTCGCGGTGGGTCTTCTACACACTCACTCTCATCAGTACCTCCTGTCGCTAGTACAGACCCTTCTAGTAGCATTAGCAGAGATTCATCTTGGATCGAGACTCAGCTAGGAAGGAAGAGGAGGCAGCCATCTTATGTTCTCAATCATTCCGATTTCGATGACATTTATCAAGATGCGCCAGATAAGAGAGTTAAGAACATGGTTCACGTAGAGAGAAACACTGATATGGAGGTTGTTATCGAGACTGCTGTACCTCCGCAGGGGAAGAGCTTGGCTGATTTAGAGTCTCGGGATTTTGAAGTTATCACAGTCAACCTTGGTCGCAGCACACGCCAGACTCAGGTTGATCTTCTTCAAGTTGCTACAGATAGTGCCAAGGACAGAATACTAAAGGACGGAGAGGATAAAGCAGCCCTCAAGGCTGAAATCAGACAGCTTCGTCGGTACATTTCTAGTCTTGTGCACAGACCAGAAGCCATTAACACACTCCCACCGATGCTTGAGCCACCAGCAGAGCAAAGTCAGCTCAATCATTTAGTTGCATATGGCAAGCGTTTGGAGGAATGGGAGGAAGATTTCGTTGCTAGAGGTACACTATGCTTACAGAGTTATATCAGTTGCGGTACAATGCACGAGAGCTCCGTATTCGTCTTCAGGATGAGGAACGGGATATGGCTATCAACAAACCCAGGGATGAAATTTTGATTGCTCACCTGAGTTTGGCTTACGACACAGCCACGGATGCGGAAGACAGAGAGGCTATCTACTCTTGGAAGACACAGTTGGTTTTCAGAGCGAAGATAGAAGACAGTTTAGCATCAGAGTTGGCTGAGAGTAGAGAGCACGTCACCAGTGCACTCCGGTTTGTGAGGACTCTTGTATCTCGCTTACCGTGCCGTTATCAGATTGAGGTTGGTGCCTACGTGGAGCTTACGGATGTTCAGTCAGAACTCCAGGCACTCATTCATACCATTTTCAGTGGGGAGACAGTTGGCTGTAAGGTTACTCAGCTTACAGTCATGTCAACACTTTTCGATGAAGCAACGAGGAGCAGAAGGGAACTTCAGTCTCAGATCACAGCTGGTGAGGACACGCTGCATCGACATAGCATTCTTCGTCAGAGTCTCATCGCTCCGGACAGTGACACAGTCAACAATCTCATTGAGGGGTTGATTGCTCGAGATCACACACAGTGAACTTCAGTTCCCACTTCTCAGAATAGACTTCACACACACGAGTTGAACTGAATGTTACCCTTTTCAGTTAACTCGGGGTTGTCATCATATGCATACCTATACCTATTAGAATGCATGCTTGTTCACTTAGGTTGTATTTAGGGTTTTCGTTAAGCGGTATTATTTCCGGTTAACTTGTTTTTAATAGGCGTGCATGCTGCGCTGGTGTCCATTTTTTAGATTAGATGTTTCAGTTAAACTGAGGGTAGTTGCCCAGTTAACTGTATAGTTTGTTTAATTAGGGTTGGGCGCATTGCTTGCATGCATTGCAGGAACTATAGATAACACAAGGTGATTTTAGGGTTCCCTACACCTTGATGTATATAAATAAGAGCTTACGCTCATTTGTAAATAACTTTTGCTTGAGAGAGGAATATATGCTGCGCCTACCTTGCCCTCAATATTGCTCTTTTTCGTATTTGTTCATGTGTCTTCACTATTGCAATTGATTGTTATGCCACATAGGGTTCCAAAAGATTGTGATGTTGAATTCTTCCATAGTTTAGATAAATCTGTTTAAGCATCTTTATCATTGAAGTCAATTGCTATGCCACATAGGGTTCCAAGAGATTGAGGTGATAAGGCTGTTTTGTGTTTATTTATCATTGTGATCGATCGTTATGCCACACAGGGTTTCGAGAAGTTGCAGCGATAAATCTGTTTTGTGAATCTTTATCGATATAATCAAAGGTTATGCCACATAGGGTTTCGTGAGATTATAAAGATAAAGGCTGTTTCGTGAAGACTTTGCTGTTTCGGTCGAGTGTTATGCCACACAGGGTCCCATAAGATCGTCTTAGTAAATTCTTAAATCTGTTGTGCCCAATAAGTTGGTTTAGATTGAGATGATAGTTGTGCCACCTTGCCCTCAAGTAGAGAGTCTAAACCCACTTATCGTCAGATAGTCAAACCTTGCTCCGTTTCCTCTTGCTCTGTTTTCCTGAGGAGATTGGATAGATATAAGTTGTAGTTTAGTTGATTTGCAAAACCAGAGAAAACTCAGCTGCAACGTAAAAGTTCTTTCAAGAAAGTCTTGTGCCTCTAGCAGCTGAAACAAAAAGACAGGAAGTAGTTTTAGCTTATTTTTCTTTACAAAGCATATTTGTCAAAGAACATCGAGGGAGCTTCCCCTCAATAATTCGAAGAGCACTCATTGCGTAGTGTGCATAGGCTGTTCATAACAACTTGTACTCCAGAGGTGTTAGTTGTTACGCCAACATTATTAAAAATAAAATAAAATAGAATAAATACAAATATCAAATTAAAAATTTTAAAATTCAAATTTTGGAGCCGACCTTGGAGGCCTAGCGCTTAATTTTGGAAGCTTGTATAAATTGGGCTTTCGGGTGCTAGGCCTCTCATCTGATGTTTGGAATAATTTTCTCTCCTTGTGAAGGATTCGATTGATCACCTTCAGGATGAAAACCCTGCTGGTGCATTCAGGTTGGGACAGAACCCCTAACCTGTGCATTACATTCAGTTGTCTCTTCAAGCTGCTAATTGCTTCTTCTAATTGCTGTGCAGGCATTAGACTTGATGAACAGATCTCATTGAAGGTAGCTGTTAGAGGGTGAAATCAGACAGTAACATAGTGGATTCTGTAGTGATTATGAGTCTAATTTTGGAGTTGGTGCATTAGAGAGGACAAATTCCAAATCTGACCTCCATAATACCTGTTACCTGGGAATCTACTGACCAAACTGATTGCCTTGTCACCTATTTCTGAGCTTCTAGGGTCTAGACCTGTAGTTAACGACAGTCCTAAACATCACAGAAAGTGTGAGGAAACAACAACTCCAGGACTGATCACACCACTACAGGGTAGCATTAGGATAGTAGATCCAGGCAGCAGAAATAGTCAGCCTTCACAAAAGGGCAACTGCAGACCAGTACTACTCCTACAATCACACACAACAAGCAGCTATCTAGGAAACCCTAACTAGGGGTCTGTGCTGGTATATTGGGCACTCAAACAGAGATTTATTCTCAATAAACCTATGCTATCATTTGTATGTTTCCCTATTGCACTTTGTTTTTAAACAAAATTGTGATAAAGTTATTGATTTTCCTCCAGATCTGTAGTGCAAAATATCTCAGTTCTAATGGTTATTTCAACTTAATGAGTGGATGAATTTATGTGCATTTAATTTATCTTTTCCAAGTTGATTTTGTCCATCAATAATTCTGGAATCCTATAGCAGAGAAACCCTAGGGACATTACTTTTTTCTTATTATTCATAGAGAGGGGTTTACAAAATACATGCCTTTAAAAAAGGTTAAACACTAGCAATTTGTTCAGTTCAAAGTGATCAATGCATATCATCACCATTACTAGAATAATCATCAAAATGCCTCTAGAAAGGCTAAAAAAAGTTTCAAATAGTTCAATTCCAACCTAACATTAAGAAGTCAGTTTACTAATTTTTTTGAAAATAATAATAGAAACTATAATAGATTACTTGAAAAATACCAATACATCTCTCTCAATAAAAATTCATACCAGGAGTCAAAATCACTGATCTATAGGTTTCTAAATAGTCAGGGACATCAAACTTTTGCAGACATGAAACTATCAGTTGGTCCATAAACAATTTCTTCCACCTTTAATAGTCTTCATATGGTAGTTCTTTGACCTAGTAATCTTAAGAATTAGAGTATTCCTGTGAAACTATGAACCTTCCAAAGCTTAGTAATCATTTCTTTCAAGACAAAGGAGACAAAAATGCTCTTACGTGATTTCCATGTATAACCCAAGAACATTTGTCAAACGGCTTAATACTCCTGGTGGCATGAGAAAGGATTAAAGGTCTTGAGCAATCAAAACGTCTTCAAAATACATCAAATATTTCCATTTTACCAAACACACGGAGAGAACTCAGTTTGCAACACCAATGTGATCTTAGGGTGAAATTAGCATATCCATAAGAGGGTTTTTATCCTTGAAACTGGTATTCGAAGAGGGTTTTCATCCTCAAGAAATATGAACTCAAGTTCTTGCTTAAAGTAAATAAAAATGAAAATTAACTCAATAACCCTTCTTCTCAAGACCCAACCTCTTTTTATAACCTTTTTAGAGCTATTTTAGGAAAATACATTTTTTGCTTCTCAATTGCTTTTTCTGAAAAACACTTTTTTTGCCTTTTTGTTGCTTTTTAAAAAAATCACTTTTTTGCTTTTTCATCTCCTTTTTCAAAAAATGTTTTTTGCCTTCTATTGCTTTTTTGAAAAAGTATTTTCTCTTAATAAAATAATTTAAAGTGTCCTTATGACCACTTTTCATCACTTTGAGTCTAGTGACACTTTACGTGCACATTTAAAACACCATTTAAAAAAATTAAATGTAAGCTGTCAAATAAAATATTGAAAGGTAACTTTTTGACAACTTAATTTAATTATTTAAATTATTTTCCATTTTCAAATGCCAATTAGCTTACGGGAAAACTTTGGAAAATAAGCTAATGGCTAAACAATGCTCATGTGCGAGAAGGGGACAGTACATTGCTATGCTCACATTAGTTTGGTGTGTCAAAAGAGTCTTGTCAGCGTCTTTACGACTATCATACATGATGGCCTGCAAAGAATCATAATTCCTGTAATGGTCTTACATATCCAACAGTTAAGTGTCCCCATTTTCTCTTGCTATGCTTTAAAGGACATAATTTCCTCCTTGTGGGATTTAGTAACTGCAGAGTTGACTTCAAGTCCTCCAATTTTGCAATCATTAACAATATTCTCCTCAAGAATCTCTTTGAGGATGTGGCTGTGTGTTGCATTGCCTTTACCCCAGCTCTTTTAAGAGAATATTTTGAGTTTTACTTTCATCTTCCATAGCTTTCAACTAACTAAAAATTGTGGATTCTTAAATTCTTGCCTATGAAGCTTTGAGGCCGAAAGCTTGTTCACATCATTAGCTTTGATCCCTTCCTCTACTTGTATTGGTGGAGAATTTCCATTTGGTTTTACTCATAGTTTGAAAACTCGGACTCGCCGCGGACTTGGCAGCCCAAAAATATGACTCGGACTCGGGACTCAGCACTGACTCGGGAAAAGACTTGGCTAGGACTCAGCAAAAAAAAAAGCCGTAGTTTTACAAAAAAACAAGAACAAATTAATGCATTTAGAGAACATAAGAGCCTAATTTGATTATCAAACACTCATAATTCAAAGACTACACATGTCATATGATCATCAAACACTCAATAATTGAAATTTCATCATTCATAGTCATCAAATACTCATAGTTTCAATGTATAAAAGCATCATAAGTTTATAAATGTTTACATATAATCATGTCAAAAAGAGGAAAACATTAACAACCACATGTAATCTACATCTTCCTCTTTCCCCTCCCAATGGTACTCAATTTTGAAGGCCTAGAACTAGAAGGTGCTCGTGCTATAATACATCCAAATGAGGACTAGGAGATCGAGTAAGGGAAACATGATATTCAAATCTCCATGGCATCCAATCTTGCTGCTTCTTCTTCTTCTGCTGTTGCTCTCTCTAATTTAGCAAGATCCTCATCAGTAAGGAAGACATCAGCCTCATCATTTTGTTCATCAATAGTCCATTCACCATATGGATCAATGTCATCCAAGTTGATGGACTTGTGTGAAACACCCTCCACCTTTCTAGTTTGAAGGCAAAGGTTGTACCGAACAAAAACTAAATCATTTAGGCGTTGCTAAGTCAACCTGTTTCTCTTCTTTGTGTGAATGTTCTCAAATAAACTCCAATTGCATTCACACCCAGAAGCACTGCATGGCTGTGACAAGACATGTATGGCTACCTTTTGAAGATTTGGTGTGCTAGCACCATAGCTCTCCCACCATAGATCTACAAAAACATATTTAAAAAATATAAGTATTAAGAAATAAGAATAAAGTAAAAAATCTATATGTAAGAATCAAGTTTCTAATTTCATTTTTTACCTGGTTGTTGTTTTCCTCTCCTTTCAATTGCTTGTTGGGAGGAAAAGAGTCTCCCCCCTGCACCCTTGTAGACCTTGAATAGATAAAAGAAAAAGTAAATCAAATATAGAAAATTCATAGATGGTCAAGGCTCAACATTGCAAATTCATAAATAAGATGTAACAAATCTCACCTCAACTCATCAAGCACCTTATCTCTTAGCTCACGATCAGACACCATCCTATCAATGCATGTGACAAGACCTTCCATGACCTCCTCATTCGCCTTAAATGCGTCCGAGAAGTAGAACTTCAGATTGAAGAAGTAGGCAAAGGCATGAATCGGTTGGTGGAGTTGGTTTGTCCATCTTTGATCAATGATGTGCCATATGATTTCATATTTCTTTTTGTTGCCGCCATAGTAATGTGATATGGCCTCTTTGGCCCTATCCATGGCCTCATAGATGAAACCCATTGGCATGCCCTCTCCATCCACCATACAAAGAACCCTCACCAAAGGTTTTGTCACCAAAAATATTGAAAACAAATGTTAAATTATAACAAAATTAACCCCTCAAAAAATAAAAACAGAAAATAGATTATCATGTATAATTTTTTTTTTGTGTGATTGCTACTTACCCCCATCAACTCCTCTCCATTTTTGATGAATGTTTCATAAAAAATTATGGCAACAATCCTCCCCCCTTCAGTTCTATTGAAAAATGAGGACTCCTCCCAAGCATCGTGTTGTGACCTTTTCACACATCACCCCATTCAAAATGGGAACCCCCTAATTTTTGCTCCATTCCCATTCTTTTGGCTTTGGTTTTCTCAATCTCTCTGTCTCTGTCTCTCTCACTTGTGTCTATCTTTCCGGGGATGTGCCCGTTTGATTTGAATTTTGGCTAAGTCTGAGCAATTAGGGTTTGCTTTCTTCCGGCCAGTTTGAAGTCAAATTGAGTGAGCGAATTAAAATCTGAACTTGACACTACGTCCAGAGCACTTCAAACTGCTTGTTTGCAAAATTTGAGCTAGATTTGACAACTTTCTATTTTTAGCAGTCGGGGCTTCAGAGGCTATTTTTAGGGTTTGCGTGCAAAGTTTTTCGGTGCATGTCTGGAGAATATTTCTGGGTTTTCCGAGACCTAAGCAATGATATAACATGCAAGATGGGATGATAACTTTCAACAGTCTTCGCTTTAGAGGCTATTTTTAGGGTTTGCATGTCAGAGTCTTCAATGCATGTCTGGATATTCTTTGTGGGTTTTTCGGGAGCTTCACAGTGATGTAACATGCAAACCAGGATCATGACCTTTTTGCAGAGTTGTCTTCAGGGGCTATTTTTAGGGTTTTCATGTTGGGTTTTTCAGTGCATGTCAGCATATTCATCATGGGTTTTTCAAGAGCTACGCAGGAAGGTAACAAGCAGGCAGAGTTGAACACTTTTCAGGAACTTACTATTTTTAGCCAGTGCTTGCATGCAATCCAGTTTGCTGGGTTTTTTTGGGTTTTGTGAGATCTCTCGGGCAGTGACATGCAAACACATCCGGTAGTTGATTGGTCACTTTTTCAGACACTTACTATTTTTAGCAGGACTGCTCCAGTTGCTACCCAACACTTTAGCATCACGAATAGGGCGACATGCAACAAAAATGGGATCAAACGAAGATTGTTTGAGCAACATGCAAGTTAGATTAGGGTTTCTAGCTTCGGGACCCAAAATGAAGGGTCAAACGCCAAAATCTCCGAAAACTGATGTATCCCACTGTGATTAGTATCTTTCAAGGAGTCCACTGGTAAAATTTGAAGGCAATCTGAGCACTTACTATTTATAGTAAGTCACTTCTCAAACATGCTATAAATAGTAGGTCGACACAAGATGGCAATGTGAATAGATCAACTAGATCATGAGGATCCTGTGGTGTAAATTTTGAATCAATTCAAGCTGCAAAAGTGTGAAAACTAAAGATTTACTAAATATAGTAAACAAGGGGTGAGCAAGCTAGAAAAGTGGCTAAGTCTTGGAAATTCCTGCAGGACCACTCATATGCATCCAACTTTGAGAGGAGCTCAAAAAATCAACTAAGTTAGGAGAAATTCCCTCTCCACACCTCAAATGCGCCCAAGGTGGAGGGAAGAAGTTGAGAAATTTTCCTAAGGCAAGAAAAATTCCTGTTGCCTAGCCTTGATGCACCCATGTTGGAATTGGGGTGGAGATTAAGAAAAAGTTTCTAAGTCTTGAAGTTCCTCCTAGACCCCCTAAATGCGCCCTCATCAAGGAAAGGTGTTAGAAAATTTTCTAAGTCTTAAAGTTCCTGCTTAGCCCCTCAAATGCACCCACCTTGCCATGGAGAAATATGCTAGGTGTTGGAAATCCTGCAGGGGCCTTGAAATGCGCCCATGTCACCTAGCACTATGGAGGGCGTTGAAAAATGGCTAAGGCAATTGAAATTCCACCTCCCCTAGTGAAATGCGCCCAAGCTAGGAAAGCAGGTATGGAATATTCCAAAGGCATTGAAATTCCTCCTTGATACTCCAAATGTGCCCATGATTGGAGATGGCTTTAGAAAAGTTTCTAAGTGTTGTTAATTCCTCCATGACCCCTCAAATGCGCCCAACCTTGAGAGAGGGTAAAGAAAATGTCTAAGGCATTGCAAATTCCTTCATCACCTATCAAATGCGCCCAAGATGAAGTTAGCTCAAGGATGAGAGAAATATTCTAAGTGTTCAAAACTCCTCCTAGACCCGTCATATGCGCCCAAAATTGTTAGAGATGGTGGCTTTCAAAAAGTTTCTAAGTACAAAAAATTTCTCTAGACCCTCCTATATGTGCCCATGCACATGTTGATGATGAAATTTTTTCTAAGTGTTAAAATTTCTCCTCCCCTAGAGAAATACACCCAACCTTGGGAAGAGATGAGGAAATTTTCTAAGGCATGTATGAACTGGCAGAGAAGGAGTCAAAATGTGCCTAACTTCAAGAGGTGAATTGGGAAATTTTCTAAAGGCAAGGAAAACGCCAAAGGGATAAGAATAAGAATAAACTTTGATGAAATATTTTTCCAAGGTATAAAATTCAAAAATTAAATGTGCCCCTTCATAGTGATACACATGAATTTGGCATTTTCTGAAGGGAATTTTCTTTTGGGTACTGGATATCTTCGACAAGGAATTGATTTTAGAATTTTCCACATCTTGCCGGAGATTTTAAGATGGAGATTTTACTCGGGCACCTGATTATTGAAATTTTCTAAGTAAAAAATTAGAATTTTCCTAGGCAAGGAAAGGAATGTTGTTAAAAATAAAAATGCCTTGACTTTTTAAGATGGAGGTTTTACTCGGGCACCTGATTATTGAAATTTTCTAAGTAAAAAATTAAATTTTCCTAAGGCAAGGAAAGGAATGTTGTTAAAAATAAAAATGCCTTGACTTGTGAAATTGAAGTCAGATGCCTAGATAATTTTTGATCAAATTTCTCATGAAAATAATCTTCCCAAGCCAAAGATGGATAAAATAAAAGTATCAATGCCAGTGAAACGAATATCTTAGGGAAGCCATTGAATTTAATATTCTTAGAAGGTGATTTCAAAAGGCTGAAATGAAGTACGCCTATGCCATGGAGATGAATTTTTGAAGTTCTAGAAGGTCAAATATTCTAGACGCCAGATGACAAGTGTTGCAGCTACCAGAAGAGGGAAAATCAAAATTTGAATGAACTGGCTAAAGTTAGCTTCCTTCTAGAATTTGACTTGGCTATATGAACTGTGAGTTTTGTTCATTTTTTTCCATTAGCTAACAAAGTCGACTTTGATGCTCTAGAGTGAAAGAAGATTGCAGTGTGAAGAGAAATTGCTGTTGAAGTAAGCTAAGTTGGGGAAAATTTCAAAGTGTTGGGGGTTGTACTGCTGCTTGAGCCGAATTTCTTCTGAGTGCTGAAGTTGTATTGCTACATGGAAAATTTTCTAAGTGTTTAGAGGAGTTCGAAGTTGCTGAAGGGTGTTGAGGTTTGGAGTTGGATTTCAGTGCTAAAGCTTCTCATTTTCGAAAGTCTCCTGGTAGCCTCAAAGTGATTTTATTTTTCTAAGTTAAATTTCTAATGACTATCTTTTGTTTTTGCAAAATGGCTAAAGTAAGAATGACTGGCAAGGAGAATAATGCTGAATCCAGCAAGGCAAATGCATCTAGACAAGCTATGATCAAGAAGCTGAGCAAGTCATTCCTGTTGGAGTCAAAGTTCTCTTCGAAGCTAGGCAAGTTGAGTGACACAAATTTAGGCTCTTTCAATATGGAAGCTTTCAAAAGTCGAATGATGGGAATTGGAGGCCATCGTCCATCGATCACTTCGCACAATATTGTCAGAAGTGGACTTTATGCAACTGTTGGTTTTCCACCAGCAATTCAGTGTCCTGAGTTGATCATGGAGTGTGCTAACTATTACAACCTAGAATAGAGGACTATTATTGCACCTGATGGCAAGTTATTTGCCAACCTCACACCTGCAACCATTGGTGAAGCATTTGGAATTCCTGCTTATGAGAAGATGATTTACAAAACGAGAGAACGAGCTGAGCATATGTATGCTTCGACATTTGAAAGATGTGCTGATATGATAAACTCCCATTGGATGAACATGCCTAAGTCAACTCGCACGAAGCTGCCAAAACAGATAATCTCAGATGATTTGAAGCAGGAATATTGTGACTTAATCATGATGCTCAGCAGAGTCGGAGGATGCCCCCAGGCGTTCATCTTTGAACCTTGGATGTTTTACTACATCATCTTTGTGCTGGAAGGCAAGGAGCATATTGACTGGGCAGTGATGATCAGTGATAATTTGCATGAACAACTCCAGAGTTTGAGGAGAACGAAGACATTTTACATGGATTCATGCATCATCTACATGTTGGCTCGTATGACAAAGTACAGAGGAATATCATACAAGGAGCATATTGGGTGTGGCTCTCAACAATTTAAGATTCATGAGGCTTGTTCGCAGCTGCACTTGACAAGCACATCTCACTACAAGAGAGTCAATGACGCCTTCACCATGCACATAACAAGGTCACTTCAACAAAGAACTCATCATAGGATATCAAAGGAGGCTCAGGAGTTGATATAGAGGTATGGGTGTTGGTTTATCCAATTTTTGAAATTCACTTACATCAGGCTACAAGGGTTCTCTTCATATCCTTATAGGTTGCCCAGATACCCTATGGATAGGATATTGATGTTAGAAATATCTAGGTAATTCATTGCCTATGATAAGATTCAGAATAAAAAGAAGAAAGGAGGACTTGACTTCCCGATCATCATGGGAAATTCAGATGAAGTGTGCCCTTCACTGTAGGCAGCCAAGGAAGCTGAAAATGAGCTTCAGTTTTTCCACCTTTCTTACCATACCAGCAGACAGTATTATGATCCTCATAGGAATATCAGATGGATACTGTCAGAGGAGTTCAAACATAAGGCAAATATTGAAGATTTTTGGGCTAGTGCGTTGGATGAAGTTGAGGTAAGAAGAAGGATGTTTTCAAGATTACCTTTGGGCATGATTAGGGAGTGTGAGATTGTTCTAGTGTCGGACTAGATAGACGAAGATATGAATGTTCTTCATCCAGATTATGAGATAGTGAGGGATACACCACTCCCACTTCTAGATTGGTTGGAGCCGGAGATTGCGGATTTGGATACACTTTGCATACTAGTCCTGACGTTCAATAGAGGATGGGTTGAGAGGCATGTGAATAGGCTTAAGAGCAGGTCAATTCCTTTTACTTATAACTTGATGGGATATAATAGGATGCCAATTGCTACAAAGAAGAAGCACGTTGCTCAAGCTCCAGAGTCACGAAGGAAAGAGCCAGTCCAACTAGAGCCTCCGAGAGTTGAGGTGGCATTACCTACACCATTGGAGACTCATTCTCCAAGTATACAAGAGGTTTCATTGTTTGCTGATCAAAGGAATATGTTGAATAAGGAACAAGAATTACAGGAGGCAAATCAGCCACCTCGAAGGGAATTTGTTGGCCAGAGTGTCAATGCACCTATCAGAGATAACCAACAGGGAGAAGATGAAAAAATGGCCACAGATACACAAGATGAAAAAATGGCCACAGATACACGCTTCTAGCATGAGGGACAAGAGGCCCAAGGTTTAGGGGATACTTAGCCTGTAGAAGTTGGTGAGCCTCGTCAGGATGAAGTTAGAGAGGAGGTTCACAAAGAAGAAGCAAGGAATGAGCAACCATTTATTACTTCTGACCTACAACAGGTAGTACCGGATTGGCTCAGAGACAGGATGAGGAGGAGCCCCGTTGAGGAAATTTGTCCAGCAGTTGAGATGGAGGAATTCCTGGGTAGGATCAGTGCCCCTCCAACAAAGAAGAGAGCTAGGAAGTTTTCAAAGATTTCAATAGATGAAGATGGCTCTCGTACCCTTCATGTGGCTGTGCCAAAAATTGAGTATGATCAAGATGAGGCTATTCCAGAGAATTATGTGATCACCACCATGGAGTTAGGTTGCCCCATACGAGCACAGATAATTGAGGAGTGTGATAACTCCTACCAGGCATTCAAGGACATGTTGCTCCGGACTGAAGGCAAATATAAGAAATTGAAGGAGCACAAGACATTGATAGGTTACGTATAGTATTTGTCTCGTCCTTGTGGACAAGAGAATCTTGCAATTGAGCTCCCAGCCGAGTTTCCTAGAGAATTTGTCAGCGGCTTGGAGGACTTGAGGAAGATGGCATAGGAGGTGGATAAGTGGGTTGCTAGTGTTCGTGCTGAGACGGAAAAGTTTATGGAGGATCTTGCTCATGCTTATCAGCAGGCTTCCAACATTATGGCACGGATGGATGCAGTTGATCAAGCTTGGAGCGATGCTCATATCTATTAGACCAAGGTTGTCCTTCGTTTAGAAGCTTTGATGCATACTCCCTTATAGACTTTGGTTGAGGGAGGCGTGATACAGGAGTGTGATAGATATGACTTCATTGTCTGGTACTCTTCAGTTGTCACAGGCCGAGGATTCTTCGATGTAGCATAGGCAGATTTGGCCAGGGTCAGAAAGACCATGGTGAACATTCTTGATGGAGTCCTGAACACATTGGAGGCTATCTTTGTTAGGAGGCTGACTTTTGAGGAGGTGACTGCTGATGGTTTGAAGAGTAGACTGCCACCTTTCTTTTCAGAGGCGAAGACTTTTGTTCATGATGACTTTGAGAACACCTCAACTTTCTCCAGCATTATCCAGAACACTCAGGATGCTTTAGTTGCTTGGAGAAAGTCTGCACTCGGCATGGGCAGACAGTTACAGTGTTGGAATTTCAGGTTGATCATATTCCGCCTATCTCGGTTTAGGAGGTTGAGGCTGTGCTGACTAGGTTCATTGATTTTGCGGCCAAGGAGAAGGAAAGTGGAAACGCCTTTCTGGATGATGACCTTCTAGATGAATGATAGTGGGCATTAATTGCCTTTGCTATTTTGGGAGTGAGTGGGAATCTTTTGACTCATTTATTGTACCACCCCTCATTCTGGTAGTTTTTAGGGTTAGGGCTTATGTGGCATGATTTTGGCCACCCATCTAATTGTAATCTCAACCATCCATTGGACTTGGCTAGCTATAAAAGGGGAATCCCCCCTCATTTGTACATCATTATTAGATTAGATTAAGATCATAGAATAGAGTAGAGAGACTGATAGTATAGTTGTGATAGCTTAGCATTAGTTTGTTAGCATAGTTTGAAGAAGGAAAGTTTTTCCTTTGAAAACTTTGTAAGAAATTGTTGTGAACACTTTCTCAATAAAAGGAGTTTTCATTGATGATGATCTCATCTTTTGTTGTGAGTAGCTAGCGAGATTTCTTCATCCTTCTACTTCAAGTAGGACTTAAAGTAGAGCAATTTTTATTTTCATGCATTTAGTTAGTTGTGGATTGTGGTGTTTGATCAAGGCAACTTCGTTTAATCCATATCACTAGCAGCTTGCTGATGGTAAGTTAGCCTTGTGTGGTCGATTGGAATACTCTTTAAGCTTAACTTCGGTTATGATTCACGTTTTGGCATGCGTTGTCGTGATGGTGTCTTTATGTTGAATTATGATTTGAACATTTCTCGCCACCCCTTTGAAGATTGCACCGACTTTGTAGAGGCTGTCCAACGCGAGGCGAAGCGGAGTCTGGTTGAAGCTTGCTGAAATTGATCCCACGTCCCGCTCTTAGATAGGACATAAATTTTCTAATCCCTGCAACCATTCAATTCAGTATATTTCGGTTAGTATTAGGAAACTTGCACTTACCTGCCAAATTATTTGAACCATGTGAAATCCCCTTTATCATTAGCCTGCTGTTTGCTGCATTGTCTACTTTTGAACAATTGTGTAAGTCCCCTCGTGAAAACAGCATATCACAACGAATCAAGTGTACTCCATTGCATCGAAGGAACCTTGGTTGAATGTATGATCTCTCTCGCAATCTTAGCATACAAAATACTTTGATCAAGAGAGAATGGAGTAGATGTTGGATACTTTATTCTGCTGATTGGTACGTTGACAAAAATCACATCAACACATCGGACACAAACATTTGCTTGAGATGACCAATGGCACCAATAATGCTTTGCAATGTGAGGAAGTGGCTAGCAAATTGTGTCACTCTAGGTCGCACAAGGTCTTTGCAATTTGTGAATTTCCTCATCAAAGAAAGCACCCAAGTATGGTTTTAGATAAATTTTGTAACACTTTTTGCATCTTCAACCACTCTTTTGACCCATGAAATCTTCCCAATGTCCTCTAGCAATAGGTCCAAGCAATGTGTAGCACACAAAGACCATGCAATTGTGGGATACCTCTCCATAAGTAGTCTACCTGCAGCTACATATGCAGCTGCGTTTTCTGTGATAATTTGGACAACATTATCAACTCCAACCTCCTGGACCACCCCATCTAATAGATTGCATAAAGTCTCAACATTTTTGACTTCATGGGAGGCATCTATTGATTTTAGGAACACCAATCCACCATTAGAGGCCACTAAAAAGTTTAGGAGAGTTCTATTTCATCCATCTATCCACCCATCAGATAAAATGTTGCAACCTTTTCTTCGCCAAAATTTCTTTTGCTCATCAACCACAAGCCATGTATTCTTTACAACTTCCTCTAGCAATGGCCCACTCAAATCTCTAGTTGATGGGGTCTTAAACCCCTTTCCTGTAATTGTAAGGGCATTCACCAAACCTTCCCAATATGGGTTGTTTGTAACATTGAAAGGTAGATTATTGTAGTACCAAAAGTTTGTAGCAACCATCCTAGCTTCATGATGCTTTTCCTTATTCCAACGGGTACCTTCAAGTGAAGGTTGTGTTACTGGATCATTATGTGGAATAAAATAATTTGGTTCTGATGAAGGACCCTGGCCAGCACTAGTAGTCGAAAAGGAACCCTCAGGACTCTCACCAAAAGATGAATGTGGAGGATAGATGCTTGGACTTGCAGTACCATGGGGCATAAATGGTGTAGAATGGGATCCACTCATTGCTGCTACTAGGGCATCCTTTTTTTTTGTCTTTCATCTTTTTTTAGCTCATAATCAGCAAGAAGGGCCTTCATCTCTCTAATAATCTTAGGAGTAGTGTTAATGCATCCCTCCACATTTTGCCTGGGTATTCTTGCAAGGTGGTATTTTAATCTGTTTACTCCTCTTGTCATCCATTTCTGGCATTCAGTACATGTCACTTCACCTTTTTTATTTCCTGGCATTCCATACTTCCATGTAGGGTCTTTTCTCGTTCCCTTTGGATTTGAAGATGACATTGCTATTTCAAGTTCAACATGGAAAAAAAAAAAATCAGCAAATAAATGTGATTCAAAGTTTCAAACATTTGCAAAAAATAGAGAATGCAAAAACAAGCGAGAATTAGTAGGGATTACGCTATTAAGGAAAATAGAAACAAATTTGGCAACATTTCCCCTTATTTTTCTTGATTTTTTTGATTTTGAATGCAAGAAAACAAAAAAAAGAAATTGTTAGATCACTTACCTGGCTCTATTTTGATCTTTTTAGCTCATTCTTTTGGCTTCTTTCAACCCCAAATCAATTTGCAGACCTGTATTTGACAAAGTTGAGTGTTAAAATGAAACAAAAAGTTAAAAAAAAAAGGGTTTTTAACCCTTTTTAACTCCTAGCTGTGTAGGAGAGTCTTGGGTCGGGACTCCTGAGTCCGATCTCAGGACTCGGCTGAGTCCCGAGGTTGGACTCGGGAGTCCCGACCTAGGACTCTCTTGGACTCAACTCCCGAGTCCGTGGCGAGTCGACTCGGCTGGCCAATGGACTCCTGAGTCTGCCGAGTCCGTAGCGAGTTCGCAAGAGTCCTCAAACTATGGTTTTACTTTTTACCAAACTCTTTTTTCTGTTATTTCTTCCATTGTTTAATCTTTTCCTTACTAAAGGCTCTCTACCATTAACTACTTGAAATTACAGATTTTTTGCTTGTAGAACCCTTCAGCATGGTTTCCCCTCCACTTTCCAAATAGAGAAAACTCCAAACAGAGGAAGGGACATTTGAGGGTGAAAAAAAAAAATAGAAATTATAATGAAACAAAACCAATTATGTGATGTGCTTGACCAAATCTGATATGAAAACACTGATTTGCAGCCTTGGTATTTTTGTCAAACACTTGTCTTGTAACCTTCTTGCTTGCTGATTTTTGTTTTAGTTTTCTTTGGATTTGTTTTTGATGTTTGCAAATGATGTAAAATGCTAGCAAATGATCTCTAAGACAACTATGCAAGTAACTTAAGATGAATTGCAGCTCTTTGTGGTATGTTCAAATGCAAATACATGAAGTTTTAAGTGCAAATAAACACCTACATCCAAGAGACATTTTCAAAAACACTTGGCATGAAAACTAGTTCCAACACAATGCAACTACATATGATGGACAATTTGTCAAATAGTTGGCAAGCAAACACCTTATAACTCCAATTGATATTATAATATTATGAGAGTGTTTACAAGCTGCAAATGAAATGCAATCACACTTGAGTTTATAATTGCCTTTTAAATGAATATGTCTGAAACTAAATACCAATCTGCTGTAGCATTACATATGCAATATGGAGACTATTATATGAATGAAATTACATGAAGAAGATGCTGATTGAATCAGCATATGCATACAATGTGAATATGAGCCTCTAAATGAAATGCAACAATAAAATAAGGAACCTGAAAATGACTTGCAGCCAATACAAAATGGTTTGATCTTCTTTGAACAAGCTTCCAAATGCCTTCTAAGTGGTGCACCTTGCTTCCATGTTGAAAACCAACCCTTGAAGATTTTTATCAGATTTTTTTTATGGCTTCTAATGGTGAAATCGCCCCTTCCAAAGAGGGTCGCCCCTGCTCTTGCCTGACAACTTTTCTTATAAATAAATGCAACAGTATTGGCCTCCAAAATTGTTATAGAATTGATTGTCAGCTCCAAAGAAAACTGAAATATTCCGAGCCAATTTTTTTTTGATTTTTTCAATTTACAAATTACAATCAATGCACCCGTTAAGGTTAGAAGATAAACCAAAACGTACTGAAGCAACTCTAACCAGAATGTACACCAGGATCCCGATGCGGGCAAGGTGTGAGCATTGGTCAGAGGATCTAAATCATAGTGCTTATGCAGGAACTCTAACCAAGAATGGCGCCGATAATGGCGAGCATATGGTCAGAGGATCTTCTATCCTAAATGCTGAAAGGGAACTCGACACCAAGTATGTGCTACCCAATCCAGTGTGGAGTGAGGGGCGACCATATGGCGGAGTGATTACAAAGTACAGTGCTTAAAGAAACTGAACTGAAATACTCAACACCCAGAATGTGCTTTTTAACCCGAACTGGGAAAGTAGCTACCATAGGGCGGAGATAAATTGAATACAATAACAATTGCTGGAAGTAAAGATGAGCATTACAACTTGATAAAGCAAGATTATCCTCGGGTCAGTACTACTGCCGGCTTACACTATGAAAGATGAAATCTTGCAAACAATACGTATTAGCATATAAATAGAGATGTACAATATTAGTGAATTCTTTTGCTGAGAAGTAAGATTAACGGAAATGGCAATAAACAGATCCAACCTTTTTCTAGACTTGAATAAATCTTCAATGAAGCATCCCCATCGCTTTCAAAGAACTCTCACCACCATCGAATAAAGATATTGCAGATTTCTCCAAACTGATTTAACAGACCTGCACCTTTTAGCAAATAACCAGCAACATAGGATTCCTTTGAAATGCTCGGAACTCACTCTTTACTCATTCAAATTGCTTCATATCAATTGCAAAACTCTAATAGGAAGGAGGCGCTTAGAATAAGAATAGAAAACAGACTTAAAAAAAACATCTAACACCCAATGCACAATTCCCAAGACAACAAAAGGTACGGCCCAGCTGAAAGGGGCGATTTCTCTTTTAAAAATCTGATGCTTCACAAATAAATCTACAAATCGGCACACATGGGCGCCTTGCCTATATGGGAGGGAATATGCAATACCCACAACGAATTTCTTTGTCTTTTTTGATTTATGAATTAAACATCCAATCTGCTGAAGCTAATCATGCAAAAACCAGAAACTTCTAATATGCAAAAACTGAACCTAATTAGCCAAATGCAGATTACAATGCACAAATTTCAAAGAACTCACAAACTAGACTAAAATCACCACTAGTTGTTGTCTTACAAACAAGAAGCGATGCCCGAGCTAGGAGGCCTTCATTCCTCGAACCAAACCCAGAGCCAAACCGGCAGCATAACAATACTGTAGACCAAAGATGTGAAATGATGCTCAAAGTCTTCCTTTTATAATTTCCTGTTGACTTCACGGAACCCTAAAATCCACTTCAAAGTCAAAACCCTAATTTTGCCTCAAAGATGGCGTCCTTTTCCTTCAAAGCTCAATAATGATATTTTAAATGAATTCCATACTTTGATAAATGCGCCCATATTAAGCTTGTTTTGACTTTGGCAAATAATAAAATAATCTTAAATGAGGGCACCACCCTCAAAAGACCACTTTTAAAAACAACATGAAGTCAATAGACTAGGCCAAGGGGTCAACGTTCGAATATAATATTAAAACGTGACTTTTAATTAAGTATATCAACTTATCTCTCCAATCGTGCTCTGAAGCCAAAATTGACCAAGTCAACTGACCAAACAGAAGTAGGAAGTCAACCATGCTGAACCCAACTAAAAAGCTGCCAAAAATAGAATTTACTAAAAATAGTAAATTCCAGAAAATACTCAGAATGCCGAAATGAACATACCACTACGAAGCTCTCTGAAAACCCAGAAAGAATCCGCCATTGAATCCACCAACTCCGAGCAAAGACTTCCTCAAAAATAGGAAACCCTAATTTTACCTTCCGACTAGCCTTCGGGTTTCCAGAAAAAAGGCCAACGGTCACTGGAAGATCAGGTTTGAGAAGGGGACATTACAAAAACAATCCTTCAAGTGCCCACAAAATTGTTTCTTCTTATTGAAGAGCAACGTATGAAAATGCAATTTCTCTCATGGCTGATCTGCAGACTGAAACAAAATTGCAGACTACAAATGATCTCCCAAACTTCACCAAAATTGATTTCTCCTTTTGATGCGAATGAAAGGACTGAGATATCCTTTCTCCAAACTAGCTAGGCTTGATATTGCACAAGCGAAACTAGGAATCAGCTAGGCTTGTTATTACACAAGCGAAGTTGCTAAGCAATCAGCTCCAACAAATGTAGAAAATGAAGTAGTCAACTCAACCATGCCAAAATGCCCAGCCAAAGCTTCTTTTTATACTTTTCTTGGAGAAGCTTACACACCTTTCTTGTCAATGTGGGATAAAAGATATTTTTTTATTTTTAGTGACTTTCTGATATAATATTTTATTTTAGTCACTTTTATTAAATTAATTAAATATAAGTTCACCTTTTAATATTTAATTGTTTGATAACTTTATAAATAACTAATTTAATAGCAACCATGCCAAAATGCCTAGCCAAAGCTTCTTTTTATACTT
>VDFB02080883.1:0-18469 GCA_007258455.2 Sequoia sempervirens | reverse complement strand
GCATTGGAGAACGTGCAATCTTCAGTGTGTGCAGTTCATAGGCTGTGAAATATCAGCTGATCTATTGCCAGTTAGAGAGATAGCTTTATTCAGAAGTTATCACAGAGCATCACAGGCAAAATATATTCAGGGTTTTTTTTCAGTGTATTCATCCGGAGGAGTTTCTTATTTACAGGCGCCCAATTTCCTGAGATCTGGAGACATTAATAAGTGCCGTACTTTTTAGTTATTTGCTGCTGTACAAAAGCCGTACTATTTCTGTTGCAGGCCGTACCTTCACTAAAAGGGCCGTACTTTCCTGTCTGAGCAAATCGCCTTCCTTTCTCACAGTCTGACTTCACAACTGGGGGCGCTTATACATCTGGCATCATTTCCTATCTTCTGGCGCAGGGAAAAGAAGGATTCTAGATTGGCCGTACCATTCATGGCTTTTCACAGGAGGCTGCAAATCAGGTTTTAATCTGATAATTTTTGTCTTATCTTGCCTGATGTTAGATATTTATCATTGTAATAGCCTTAGAAAAATAATACAATCATTAGCAGTGGTTTTCTGAGTCCTTTAATGTTAGATCTGGACTTATTGCATTTATTAGAGATTTTACATCATTTTCTTTAAAAATCGCAACCTTCATTATTCATGCAAAAAACTCAAAAAAACCAAAAATACACAAAACAATAAAAAACATAGCAATTTCAAAAGTTAGCGGAAACAGGGGTTTCTACAATCCACTCATCGGCCGCCGCTAGGGCATCCTTTGTTTTTTGTCTTTCATCTTTTTTAGCTCATAATCAACAAGAAGGGCCTTCATCTCTCTAATAATCTCAGGAGTAGTGTTAATGCATCCCTCCACATTTTGCCCAGGTATTCTTGCAAGGTGGTATTTTAATCTGTTTACTCCTCTTGTCATCCATTTCTGGCATTCAGTACATGTCACTTCACCTTTTTTGTTTCCTGGTATTCCATACTTCCATGCAGGGTCTTTTCTCGTTCCCTTTGGATTTGAAGATGACATTGCTATTTCAAGTTCAACATGGAAAAATCAGCAAATAAATGTGATTCAAAGTTTCAAACATTTGCAAAAAAAATAGAATGCAAAACCAAGCTAGAAATAGTAGGAATTAGGCTATTAAGGAAAATAGAAAAAAAATTGGCAACATTTCCCCTTATTTTTCTTGATTTTTTTGATTTTGAATGCAAGAAAACAAAAAAAAAGAATTGTTAGATCACTTACCTGGCTCTATTTTGATCTTTTTAGCTCATTCTCCTAGCTTCTTTCAACCCCAAATCAATTTGCAGACCTGTATTTGACAAAGTTGAGTGTTAAAATGAAACAAAAAGTAAAAAAAGGGTTTTAACCCTTTTAACTCTAGTCGTAGGAGGAGTCTTGGGTTGGGACTCCCCGAGTCCGATCTCAAGACCTCGCCGAAGTCCCGGTCGGACTCGGGAGTCCCGCCCTAGGACTCTCTTGGACTCAACTCCCGAGTCCGTGGCGAGTCGACTCGGCTGGCCAATGGACTCCTGAGTCTGCCGAGTCCGTAGCGAGTTCGCAAGAGTCCTCAAACTATGGTTTTACTTTTTACCAAACTCTTTTTTCTGTTATTTCTTCCATTGTTTAATCTTTTTCCTTACTAAAGGCTCTCTACCATTTACTACTTGAAATTACAGATTTTTGCTTGTAGAGCCCTTCAGATGGTTTCACCTTTTCCAAACAGAGAAAACTCCAAACAAAGGAAGGGACATTTGAGTGAAAAAACAAATTAAATTATAATGAAACAAAAATTATGTGAATGTGCCTGACCAAATCTGATATGAAAACACTGATTTGCAGCCTTGGTAATTTTGTCAAACACTTGTCTTGTAACCTTCTTGCTTGCTGATTTTTGTTTCAGTTTGCTTTGGATTTGTTTTTGATGTTTGCAAATGATGTAAAATGCTAGCAAATGATCTCTAAGACAACTATGCAAGTAACTAAGATGAATTGCAGCTCTTTGTGGTATGTTCAAATGCAAATACATGAAGTTCTAAGTGCAAATAAACACCTACAACCAAGAGACATTTTCACAAACACTTGGCATGAAAACTAGTTCCAACACAATGCAACTACATATGATGGACAATTTGTCAAATAGTTGGCAAGCAAACACCTTATAACTCCAATTGATATTATAATATTATGAGAGTGCTTACAAGCTGCAAATGAAGTGCAATCACACTTGAGTTTATAATTGCCTTTCAAATGAATATGTCTAAAACTAAATACCAATCAGCTGTAGCATTACATATGCAATATGGAGACTATTATATGACTGAAATTACATGGAGAAGATGCTGATTGAATCAGCAGATGCATACAATGTGAATATGAGCCTCTAAATGAAATGCAACAATAAAATAAGGAACCTGGAAATGACTTGCAGCCAACACAAAATGGTTCGATCTTCCTTGAACAAGCTTCCAAATGCCTTCTAAGTGGTGCACCTTGCTTCCATGTTGAAAACCGACCCTTGAAGATTTTTATCAGATTTTTTTTATGGCTTCTAATGGTGAAATTGCCCCTTCCAAAGAGGGCCGCCCCTGCTCTTGCCTGGCAACTTTTCGTATAAATAAATGCAACAGTATTGGCCTCCAAAATTGTTATAGAAATGATTGTCAGCTCCAAAGAAAACAATCCCTCAAGTGCCCATAAAATTGTATCTCCTTATTGAAGAGCAACGAATGAAAATGCAATTTCTCTCATGGCTGATCTGCAGACTGAAACAAAATTGCAAACTTCAAATGATCTCCCAAACTTCACCAAAATTGATTTCTCCTTTTGATGCAAATGAAAGGACTAAGATATCCTTTCCCTAAACTAGCTAGGCTTGATATTGCACAAGCGAAACTAGGAATTAGCTAGGCTTGTTATCACACAAGCAAAGTTGCTAAGCAATCAACTCCAGCAAATGTAGAAAATGAAGTAGTCAACTCAACCATGCCAAAATGCCCAGCCAAAGCTTCTTTTTATACTTTTCTTGGAGAAGCTTACACACCTTTCTTGTCAATGTGGGATAAAAGATATTTTTTTATTTTTAGTGACTTTCTGATATAATATTTTATTTTAGTCACTTTTATTAAATTAATTAAATATAAGTTCACCTTTTAATATTTAATTGTTTGATAACTTTATAAATAACTAATTTAATAGCAACCATGCCAAAATGCCTAGCCAAAGCTTCTTTTTATACTTTTCTTGGAGAAGCTCACACACCTTTCTTGTCAATGTGGGATAAAAGATATTTTTTTATTTTTAGTGACTTTATGATATAATATTTTATTTTAGTCACTTTTATTAAATTAATTAAATATAAGATTACCTTTTAATATTTAATTGTTTGATAACCTTATAAATAACTAATTTAATAACAACTTAATTAATTTAATTAAAATAAACTTCTCCAAAATTGGGGACATGACAAATTACCAGCAGCAATGCTAAAAGCTTGAAACAGAGAACGTTAGTCTCAAGTAAAACAAGAGATTCTAAGCAAGGAAAGGATAAGCTAGATTAAATGCATGTCAGTGAAATGATGTCCTCAGTTTCTAAGTTCAGTTCACTAATGAGAAGCCTTTTGATTTGGCCAACTCAATATCTAGTAATGATCTTCCACATGAGTGCAACTAATCTGTCAGTCAGATCAACAATTAACAATCCTTGTCTATCTCTTCTTGGCAGGGGATAGAAAATTGAAAGTTAATTTCCAAAATTTCTTAATAGGTTAAGAAAGGGATTCACAAAAGTTGAATATATGGAGAAAACAAGGGGAAGTATTACAGCATGAATGGCAACTAATTAAAGTCATTTCTACCATAGATTTCTAGTTAATGGTTCAATTACCACAAAAGTAGTAGTATGATCAGCATGAGGGTCAAGTATTTGTAAGTGACCTTCTGGGACACTTTTGGTATGGGTGGGAGTTTCAATAAAAATCTCTTCTTCACCCTTTAAAAAATTATAAAATCCAACTTAGAAGGTAACACATTATCATGAAGTGAGAATTTCGTGGCCATTTTTTGGTGTAATTTGTAATTTCAACATTTCTATTTATTTTTACACAATTTTTAATCATGAATTGAGTTTATTATGGGAAAGGTGGCATTTCTCTATAAACTAAAATGCAGTCTTGGAACAGCCTAAGATATCCCATTCTATCAATTTTGTGCAGCTTTTTAGAAAAGTCTGATAAATTCTAACAATTCTTGTTTTCTCGATAGAGATGTATGGCACAAATGGTGTTGCTTGCCTTCCCTGGTGTGGTAATATCAACCTTTTTCCTTGGCATTCCTATACACGTAAGCCAACATTTATTTGCAGCAACTGATATTTTGTTATAATGTGTATGCTTTTGCTAGGTCAATCTTTATATGTCCATGGTATTGAATCTTGTATCATATGTTAATTGCAGTATTTGTTTCCATATAATTGGGACTGGAAGATATCATTTTTGTTGGGAGGTCTGCTTAGTGCCACAGACCCTGTAGCAGTTGTGTCATTGTTGAAGGATCTTGGTGCCAGCAAAAAACTGAATACTATTATTGAAGGAGAATCCTTGATGAATGATGGGTTTGTAATTTTATTTCTTTAGATCAACTAGAAATGGACAGATTTCTCCTTTAATGCAATATTCTGAGGACTTCTATTTTGGTTATAAATTCATATCTCTCCTTTGTCATTCCTTTTGAAATTTTCAATTTAGTTTCTAAATCTGTATTCAGTTAAAATTTTAAGTGTTTATTGTTTTTATTCATGCCTGATTCATGCACCCTCAAGAAACAAGATCTCCTCATATTTGCAGGACTGCTATAGTTGTCTATAGGCTATTTTTTCAAATGGTTGCTGGTCGGACTTTTAATGCTGCAGATGTGATAGAATTCTTATCCAGGGTTGCTTTTGGAGCGTATGTATCATTTTCAGCTTGGCCTTATGATTTAATATCCATCGTTTTGTGCACCTTCTGATGTCTTTGGTGACGTTTGATTCCAATCTCTTGGATACAGAGTAGCTCTTGGTCTTGCATTTGGAATTGTGTCATTTTGCTGGCTTGGTGTGATTTTCAATGACACGGTGATAGAAATCACCTTGACATTGACAGTGAGCTATATAGCTTACTTCACTGTAAGTATTCTTTTCTGCAAATTCTCATATTGTCCCAAGCTCACCTTACAATCTGTGAGCTTTATATATTTTCAAAAAATTGTTCAGTTTTATTGTATAGAGCAGCTTCTGTGGCATTTGTTTACTAATTCATATCAGCTTCCATACAGGAATATGGCTGTTTTCAAATGTTCTTACTTGATTTGACTGCTGATAGTCATCAATTAGTTTTCAATGAACAAATATCATGTTTCTCCTAGTTTTTTCGTATACTCAGCCCGTTCACTATATTGTTGCAATTGTTTATGTGGTTCATTGTCCTATGCAGAAATCTGGGTATGCTGCTTGAGTAATGTTTATTTAGGTGTTACTTTATCCTTCTAATTATTTTTTTCATTGTTGAAAGTAGTCAAATAGCCATACATTTATGTGCAAAATGTTTACGTATTGAATAAAATAGTTAGTGATGGTCAAATGTTAAGGTCAATGAAACAGTCAGAAATAGATCTGATGCTTAGTACCCAGACCTTCACACCCCTATTCCTTCTCTCTCCCTAAGCTGTACTTGATCTCCTCAACTCTAATATCTGCTGCCCTCATCACAAACAGATAGAGGAGGCCATGGCCTCCTTGTTTGAGAAGACCTTCAATAGCTAGCTATCTGGTATGAACATAGCAGCCTTGGAATGGACACAGAAAATTAGTGCAGATTGACGAGGATTTGTGCAATACAATGCCAAAAAGGTAACAGGTGGCTTAACTTTTGAGGTAAAAAATAGAGATAGGATGCTTTCGCAAAATGGACGATCCTCCTAAAATCAGATTCTTATTTGAGGGAATGGAACATCTCCTGATAATAAAGGAAAGAGCTCTGATTGGTTGCTTTATGAGGTGATAACCAGTCCTTGAACACTCAAAACATAGATCCAAGACAGCTGGAAATCCATGTGTACAGTGGAGACATTGATATGTCCAAAGGCTACTTCAAGGTGGTCTTCACACCAAAAAGGAAAAGGAAAAAGATTTTTCAGGGAAAACCTTGATTCCTCAACAAATATGGCCTTTGTGTTAAGTAGCAGGCTCCTGCCTTCAACCCAACTGAGGACATTCCGAGTATAGCTCTTAAATAAGTTCAATTACCACTCCTGCCAAGCGAATATTGAAGGAGCAAGCTTTGCAAAAGATAAGAACTGCCACAACAGAATGCATTACATCCTCTGAGATGTCCCATAACAAGATCAGCAACAACCATTTCCCGCAAAAGAAAGCCAAGTACAAAAAAAGTGTAATGAGAACAGGTTGAACAAAGTGTATGCTAGGAAAGGTAAAAGGATACATATGATAAATCCACTGATCCCATAACAAACCATTTACCACTTTGAATACTTTAGCCGGAAGAAACAAAAGGTATGTGCAGATTTATTGGCATAAAAGGGTTATATTGGCATTTGCAAACCGAAGTTGTGGTCATATTTTTATCCATCTTATATCTGTAAACAAACTTACAAAAAATTCTGAAAGTCTTGTGCTTATATTGGGGGTATTCTGTTCATTATTTACATAAGTTAGGCAAACCTGTTTTTAGTTGTATCATATTAAATTCTATTGGTTGCACATGTTTCAGAAGTTTGGTGTCCATAGCACTTAATAGAAATTTCACATTTGTTAGTCTATGATAAAAATAATTGCCGATCTTTAGATGGTCATTGAATGTTAGAAGAATAACCTATTGGTTAAGGATTTTATATATGGAAAAAAATTTAACTTCTCTCTTTTCTCTTAAATTATTGTTGTTTAATAATTCTTTTCCGGTGACTCATTTATTGTAGGCTGAAGATGCAGCTGAAGTATCTGGTGTCTTAACTGTCATGACATTAGGCATGTAAGATGGTCAATTGTATTAGATTTGATTGACTTCTTTAGACATTCTCTTATCACTTTCTAATATTTATTAAAGGTAATTTTTTTTCTTGCAGGTTTTATGCGGCAGTTGCAAAGACAGCTTTCAAAGGTGAAAGCCAACAAAGTTTACATCATTTCTGGTAATTATTTTTTATATTTGTAGAATTCATTTTATTGACATCTTTCTTTGGGTATTGCTTTTCTTGTATTCTGGATGGGTGTTCTTGGGCTAAAATTGTTTGGCAATCTTATCATAGATAATTGGAGCACTTCCTTTGGTATTTTCACATTAGCTGCTCATTTAGGCTTCTCTAGTATAACATATTAGGTGAACCATAGTTGGAAAACTCGGACTCAGCAAAAATTCAGCACACACAAATTTTTTGACTCAGCAAAAACTTGGCAACTTTAAAATCGATCTTCATGTGGAATCCTGATGGCTGATAGGCTGATACAATAGATAGCTGACAAAATGAAAATAGTAAACTGTAAAACTAAATGTAAATACAACATTTTACATCTTCCTCTAACCTAATCTAGTGAAAAACTAGGGGAGAGGTAGAGGCTCTAGTCCTCAGAGTCTGCTATGACTCCTCACTTGCCATGGAAGGTAGTGGCTCGACCTCCATCCTGGTAGTAGATGGCAATGCTACTCCTCAGCCTCATCAATGTCATCCAACCCTACATCTCCAGCAACACCCAGTCCTATATCCCGCAATGCCTATCTCTCAAAATCCAATATGATTTTAATTTCTGAGCAATCAATGAATCTCAACTATATACTTTCAAGAATAGTGTCACAGTTTGCAAACACAATTATGGAGATTTATATTGAAGAGATGAATATAATAAATAAGTCTTGTCTGATATCCAATGTTCGTTGTCTGTAAACTATAATTGCAGTGGTGGCTAGACTCAAATGTTTATTCTTGATATCGTTCCTTGACCATGCGCCTTCAGGTTGCTTGCTTTTTGGTTGAATTATCTGCAATTATTGATAAGAGTGATCTCCTCAAGAATTGAGGATAGAGCCGGCCGTGTGTCTGGTATATCTCAGATGAATTTCTGTCTTGCAACTGGTTTGGCTTCTTCCCTTAATCGATCTGAAATCTTTTTGAGTTTGTAGATTACTTTCTGATTCAGGTGACGTCCTTCTCCTTGATCACTGTCTTCTAAACCTTAACTTGTTTAATGATGATCCTCCTTCCTCCTAGCGTCCGATTTGATATAGGCTTGGCGCCCAAGAGATACGTCTTCAACCATTTCCTTTGTGCGTCCCTTCATTAGTGTTTATTTTGGGCGACTAACTTTTATATTTGTCTTCTTCTCCTAATTTGCTTGATCGGCTGTTTAACATCTGATTAGTGTATAAACACAATGATATATTCTATGTGCATTGATTTTATGTCCGAAGTAGAGTATTTCTTCCAGCCCAAATTCACATTTTGACATTTTCGCATAAAGGGATTTTGATTCAGAATATTTAAGACTTCTTCAATATGTCGGAGGTGCTCTTCCCACATTTTGCTATAGATCAAGATATCATCAAAGAAAATCAGTAGGAACTTCCTTAGTTGTTGGCGGAAAATGTGGTTCATGCATGATTGGAAGGTGGCTAGGGCATTGGTGAGGCTGAAGGGTAGGACTAGGAATTCAAAATGCCCATAATGACATCAGAATGCTATCTTTGGTACATCTTCCTTCTTCATTCGGATTTGATGGTATCCCAACCGTAAGTCAATTTTGGAGAAATATCTTGCTCCATGGAGTTCATCCAATAATTCATCTATCCTTGGGATTGGATACCGATTCTTAATAGTTTTTTGGTTTAAGGCCCTGTAATCTATACACATTCGCATAGTGCCATCTTTCTTTTTGACTAGCATGACGGATGATACAAAGGGACTATTACTTGGTTGAATGTGTCCCATTTCTAGCAATTCTTTAATGGTCTTCTCAATCTCTTCTTTGAACCTTCAGGGATGCCTATAGGGGGTGGTTATCACCAGTTTTTCTCCTCCTTCCAATTCTATGGAGTGCTCAAAACCCCTTTTTGGAGGTAGACCGTGGGGAATATCTCCAAAAATCTTCTTGTGTCTCTTTAGAATAGGTTGGATATCTATGTGAATTTTTTGCTCATCAAAAGGTGATTTATCCAGCACCATGCATTGTGCTATCCATTCTCCTTGGCCATGCCTTACAATCCTTTCCATCCTTTTGCATGATACCACCTTTGGAGATCCATTTGGCAGTCCTTTAAGTGTAACTTCTTGTCCATTGTGCTTGAAGCATATTTCTAAGTTTGGGTTATCCATGGTAAAGTGCCCTAGGGAATTTATCCAAGGCATCCCTAATATCACATAATTTTGCAGGTTCACAACATAGAAATCCCCTCTTATGGTATGTCCATCCAAGGTAATCTCTAATTGGGGAATGACCTTTGTGCAATGATCCGTAGTTCCATTTGCTAGCATCACCTTGAAACCAATGAAGTTTTGGGCCTCCAATCTTCGTATTGATACTAAACTTTTGCTGATGAAGTTGTGGGAAGCCCCACTATCAACCAAAGCAATAATTTTCTGTCCTTTTAGTGTGCCTTTGATCTGAAAGGGCCTATGTTCACTTGCTTGGGAGATGACGACTAAGGTTACTTGCTCATCCGGGTCCCATCTTGCCCTTTTGGTAGGAGTTTCTCTTGTCTCTTCATCCCATGCTTATTCAATTTTATGTATTTGCCCCTTCTTGCATTGGTGGTCTTGTCCCCAAGGTTCTTTGCATCTGAAGCATAAACCCTTCTTCATTAATCCTTCCCTTCGCTTAATTGCTTCCTTGTCATGGCATTGGTGTCCTGTAATCCATGGTTCATTGCAGAAATAACATGCTCTTTCTTTATTCTCCCTTCTTTGTTGGCCTTGTTGGGATTGTGACTTGGATGAGAGGTTCTTAGATCTTTCCTTTGAAAAGCTGGATTCTACTTTCATGGCTCTTTGAATTGCCTCCCCCAAGGTTTGTGGTTCCAAGGGTTTTACTATGTTCATAATTGGTTCCTGAGTCCTTCAATGAAAAGGTAGGTAAGCCTTCTTTGGGATAGGTCGGGGACCTGGACGGCTAACTTTTGGAATTCATTTGCAAAGTCCTCCATAGTTCCATGTTGCCTAACGTGGGTGAGTTCCTTGAAATACCACTCCGGATGCTTTTGATCAAATCTATTAATGATTTTTTGGGTGAATTCACTATAGGAGACTATACTTTGATGACCTTGGGTGATGAGTCCATGATGCCACCAATCATGAGCTATACCTGATAGGTGGAGGACAATGAATTTAATGGCATTTTCTTCAGTCATGGGATTGAGGGATAGGTAGGTGTGAAGCTTTTGGACCCATGATTGAGTGGTGAACTTCCCAGAGCCGTCAAAGTATGGCAAGGTTATTTTATTAATCCTTGATCTAAGGTCTTTGTTGGGATGGTTCTTTCTCCGATTTGGATTGACTTGGGTTTTGACTTCATAATATTCTTTAAATGGTATGAGCCTTTGTATTGTAGGATCTAATTCAGCATACATATGAGCAATATCTTCTGCACTACTTGTGTTTGGCTCTTCTTCTTCTTCAATGACATTTTTACTTGGAAGGAATGGAGGCATGGTTGGTCTCAGTGTGGAACTTTGAGTTGAATGCTCATTTTCAGAATGGTTCGAGTGTAATTCTATCCTTGGAATGGTTCTTTCATTGGTATTGTTGCTATTCATGCTTTGGAGGGCCTAGAGGATCAGCTCATTGGTTTTATCAAACTTTTCGTTTGTTTGTTCCATGAACGCTCTAAGCTCCTAAGCCAATTGATCAATCATAGCTCCCTTTTTGTGGTAGGTTTGCATTCATTTCTTCCCTACAGGTTGGCATAATCGATGCTCTGATACCACTGTGATGTTCCCTTAGTTAATAAGAACAACTTCGCTTTAAATCCACTAATTTCTGAGCAATCAATGAATCTCAACTATATACTTTCAAGAATAGTGTCACAGTTTGCAAACACAATTATGGAGATCTTTATTGAAGAGATGAATATAATAAATAAGTCTTGTCCGATATCCAATGTTCGTTGTCTATAAACTGTAATTGTAGTGGTGGCCAGACTCAAATGTTTATCCTTGATATCGTTCCTTGACCACACGCCTACAGGTTGCTTGCTTCTTGGTTGAATTATCTGCAATTATTGATAAAAATGATCTCCTCAAGAATTGAGGATAGAGCTAGCCGCGTGTCTGGTATATCTTGGATGAATTTTTGTCTTGCAACTGGTTCGGCTTCGACTTCTTCCCTTAATCGATCTGAAATCTTTGTGAGTTTGTAGATTACTTTCTGATTCAGGTGACGTCCTTCTCCTTGATCGTTGTCTTCTAAACCTTAATGTGTTGACTAATGATCCTCCTTCCTCCTAGCGTCTGATTTGATATAGGCTTGGTGCCCAAGAGATACGTCTCCAACCATTTCCTTCATGCGTCCCTTCATTAGTGTTTAGTTTGGGCGACTAACTTTTGTATTTGTCTTCTCCTAATTTGCTTGATCGGCTGTTTAACATTTGATTAGTGTATAAACACAATGATATACTCTATTTGCATGCAAATATATCTACACACACACACACACACACATATATATATATGTATATATCTATGTATGTATATATCTATGCATATATATATATATATATGTATGTATGTATGTATATGTATATATAGATATATAGGTATATATTATATCTATTTAAATTGTAAATGCATTAAGTTTATTTTCTGAATACTTCCTTATGATGGGGACATCACACTTGACCTCCATCCTGGTAGTAGATGGCAATGCTCCTCCTCAGCCTCATCAATTTCATCCAACCCTACATCTCCAGCAATACCCAGTCCCATATCCCCCAATGCCTATCTCTCAAAACCCAAAATGTCATCCTTAGTTAAAAATGGAGGCTGCTCATCCCACCCTATCTAGTCGCTATAAGGATCTAACTCATCCAAATCAATGGGATACTTTGATTTGTCCTCTACCCTTCTTGTGCGTAATTGAAGGTTGTATTGCACAAAGACAAGGTCATTGAGGCATTTTTGGGCTAATTTATTCTTCTTCATGTGGATGGCCTTGTACAAGCTCCAACTATGCTCATAGCTGGATGCACTACAAGGTTGGCATAGAATGTAGAGGGCAAGTCTTTGGAGATTGGGAGTATTTGCACCCCAATTTTTCCACCACGACTAAAAAATAAACTATTCAAGAGTCAGAAAGCAAAGTAAAAATATATTTTATCAAATTATCAATAGTTGTAAATTTGAAACTTGTAGCTTGTAAGATGCATGTAAAATAAAGAATCAAAATTTTATATTTGGTGTTTGATTGGTTCTTCCTCGGATAGATAGCTTTGAAGAAAAGAGCCCACCCCTTCTAGCCCTGTAACTTTCCAATTCTTTGATAATGAGGTCTCTCACCTCAACGTAGGGTGTCATCCTCTGAATGCATGTGGGGAGGCCCTCCATAACCTCTCCATTAGGATCTAAGGTGTTTGAATAGAAAATATGAGAGTTGAGGAAGTACCTTGCTACATGGATGGGTTGGTGGAGTTGATTGTTCCACCTCCAATCAGTGATTTCCCATATGGGATCAAATTTGAGGTTGTCCTCCTTGTAATAATTTTTGATAGACTCTTTTGCCCTATCCATGGCCTCATAAATATACCCCATTGGGTTTTGATCCCCATCTACCAAATGGAGAACTCTAACCGAGGGGTCCACCACCTACAATTTACAAATACAAAAAAATTAAAGATACAAATTTATAATGAAAGACAAAATTAAAAAAATAAAATATTCAATTTTGAATTTAAATTTAGAGTTGTGAGGTTACCTTCACGATCTCTGTAGCTCTTTGTGCAAGAAGGTTGTCAAAGGCTATGCTTGCAACCCTCTCTCCGTCAGGCTTCTTCAAATAAGATGAGTCGAGCTATGTTTGACTCACAAACATTTGTTTCAAAGCATTCAATGAACTAATAATGCTTTGCAATGTTAGGAAGACCGTTGCAAACCTTGTGACATCCGATCTTACCAACTCTTTCCCTTGCGCGTGATCTCTCATCAAATGAAGAAGCTAAGGGTGATTGTAGATAAATTTTGTGATACTCCTTGCATCATCTACAACCGGTGTCACCCAATCAAGTTTGCCTATGTCCTCTAAAAGAAGGTCAAGGCAATGTGTTGCACAAGGTGTCCAAAAAAGTGTGTTACGTTTGTCTTGGAGCAATCTCCCAACCGCCACATATGCTGCTGCATTATCAGTTATAATTTGCACCACATTATCTATGCCCACCTCCATGACAATTTCCTCTAACATTAGTCACGATGTTTCATCATTTTTTACTTTGTTTGAAATTAAACACTAAAAGGACATAAGTTCAACATGAATCAATGAACATAAATTTAGCCTAAAATTCAACATAAATTACTATAAGTATAAATTAGCATAAAAAATTAAAATTAACTAACCTCCCACTCAAGTCTTTGTGAGAAGGTGCCTTGTAGCCTTTTCCTGCAACTGTCAATGTAGTTACCAAATTCTTCCAATAAGGACTACTTGCCATATTGAAAGGAATGTTGTTGAAGTACCAAAAATCTGCACATCATATTTGCATGTTCATGCATCTCCTTGTTCCACCCTGTAACTTCTAATGATGGTTGTGCTCCTGGTGTGTTTTTGGGAACAAAAAAACTATGTGGTGTGCATGTAGATGTAGGCGTTGCTCGAACTCTAGTAGAAGTAGATGAAGTGGTGGTGGTCGATGTGCTTCAAATGCGTGGACCATAAAGAGAGCTCACTATGCTTAGACATTTATCTTCATTTGATTCTAGTTGGACTTGAGCACCATGATCGCGAGCTATGGATGCTGCTATGGCTGCCCTTGTCCTCTCCTTTTGCAATTTTTTCTCGCAGCTGCAACTAGGGCATTCATCTCTCTTTTTATCTCTTTGGTGGTGTTGGTGCAAGGCTTGGCATCATGATGAGTAATGCCCGCAAGATGGTATTTGAAGTGATTTATGCCTCTATGATATAAATTTGTTTATCCAACACAAATAACTGACCTAGGTACCGGTCCTTGATATGCATATTTCTAGGCAGGGTCTCTAGCTCTAGTAGGATGATTGCCTGTAATGGATGGTGGCACCGATGGGGTGAAGCTTGAGGCTGAACCTGATCCAAAAGCTTCTTATTTTCCATTATATGATGTATTTAACCTACACATACAAAGTGAAAGCATAAAATATTAATTTTTTAATACAAAAAAACATAAATTTTATGTAAATCACTAAAAATCAGCATAAAATTAGTGTAAATAAATATAAATTAGTTTAAATCAGTAAAAACTTGTAATGTAAAGATTCTAAACTTTTTTTTTTTCCAAAAAAAGGGATAAAATTAAAAAAAAAAATGTTGTGTATGCAAAAATAGTGAAAATGACAAAAAAATTAGGAAAAATAATGAAAAAATGGTGATGAATCCATTTTTTCCATTTTAAATGCAAAAATACTACCTAGTTATAGCATATGATGATTTTTTTAACCTAGAAGCTGGAATTTGCAACCAAAATAAAATAAAATGTTAAAAAGAAAAAAAGAAAAAATTGAACTGTGCTTCAAATTTGCCTTCCAAATTCTTAAAAAGTCCCTTTGAATCTTCTCTCCTCGATGCAAGCTTCAAATTTTCCTTACCAAATTCTTAAAAAAATCCCTTTGAATCTTCTCTCCTCGATGCAAACATGTTGAAAATCAATTGGTAGGACCGTAGGGGGGTTGGAGGGTGATTTTCCTTGCAGAGCAAAAAGAATGACATTTGGGCTTTTTGGGTTTGTTTTTGACCCTGCCCCCTGTTTACCACTCACGGCAAAGTAGTTGGCATAGACTCGCCGCTTTTTTGGTGAGTACTCACCAATTTTTTGGCAAGTACTTCGCTAGAAAAGCGGCGAGTATTTTCTACGAGTAAATGGTTCGAAAACTCGCCTTTGTCTTTACTCGTCGAGTACTTGGAAACTCGTTGAGTACTTGGAAACTCGGCGAGTTCCAACTAGTTTTTTATTTATGAGATGAACCATAATGACCCTATTGATAAATTGTATCCTTGCTACTTTGTGTTGTTATATTTTCCCATAGTTGAAAAACTCGGACTCGGCAATAACTCGGCTGACCCAAATTTTTTAAAAACTCGGGACTCGGCAAAAACTCGGGGAAAAACTCGGCAATAACTCGGCACATTTATCGAACATTTGAAAATACACATTTTAAAAAAATATTCTTAAAAAACACACATATAAACAAAACAATGAAATCTATATAATAGACTAGTAATTTATGTAAATTTAATTATGTAATATGTTATTATGTAGTGTCATAGAAAAATAATAATATTAATAAACATGACTTTATTTAAAATGTTTATTATAATAAGTTAGAATTATATCATAAGTTAGAAATCTGAATGTTATACAACTATCATTTTAATTGTTTATTCATAATTTTAATTTTTAAATAAAATCGTGTTTTTATTAATAATAAAATATAATGCAACTATCATGATTCTTTTTAAATAAAGTCATGTTTACTAAATTTACTATAATGCATTAAAAATATAATAAACAAAATTATATTATTAAAATTACTATGATGAATAGAAAAAAATAATATACAAATTTATATTATTAAATTTACTATAATACATAGAATATAAAATTTACTATAATACATAGTAAAATAATAATAAACAAAATTATATTTTAACAAGATTGACGACTCAGGAACGGAAATTATGTGACGCTGAAGGAAAAAAAAATTGATGGTTGCAGCCGTAGGAATGGAATGAGGAAAATTTTCGAAAGACAAAAACTATGAATCAAACCAAAAATTTCAATGGCTTGCAGACGAACTGAAAGCAATGAATTCGCGTCTAGAAAAAAATTAAAATGCCTGTTCGTGTGCCCTCGTTAGTCGTTTTTTTGCCCTCAGTCATCGTTTTTCATTCTACTTGCGGTGTGAATAAAAAACGCACTCCTTCATCTTCGTTTTAATCTGCAAAAAATAGGTTTAAAAAACTTAAAAAACGCGTGACTTCATTTTTAGCCGCTTTTTCCTCCAAAAACGCGCGAGTTTTAGTGATTTTTTGCTGGTTTTAAGTCGCGAGTCGCCATGAAAACTCGTCTGCGAGTTATACTGCGATTAACTCGCAGGTAGGGTTTGCACGTGATTACTCGCGCGTCCAGCGAGTAAATTGCGAGTTTTTCAACTGTGTTTCCTACACTTTAGCTAAGTTAGTGGTCTTGGTATTGGTTTGGGTTTGGGGGTTCAATTCTCAGATTTGGTCAAATTTTCATTTGTTGGCTGGCTTCATCCATACAAAAATGTATAAAAATCACAAATATATTCATATTTGCAATATTTAAGTTCAAAATAACAAATAATATCACATAATAAATAAAACCACCATAAAAATTAAAAATACTACAATGCCAATTAGTCAAACTTGATTGACATGATATATATTAAAATTAAGATTAATAATGTCAATAATCAGCCTTCACTTATTAAACTTCAACAACATATAGGTCTTCAAAAATATCATCATCACCATCAATATAGATGATATATGTATTTGTATATTAGAAGAATTGCAAACAATGTCATTGGCATTGGCACTCACATGCTCTCTTGTAATGTCTCTTTCTAGAACATTTCTAATTTTTTCCTTTAAACAATAATTTTGACTCAAAATGATAGTTGCATTATATTAATAAACATGTCTTTTTTGTAAAATTGTGAATTTTATTATAATATTCAGATTTATAACTTATGATATAATTTTGAAAATAGAGCTTATCTTTATTTTTTGCTATAATTCTACTTCGTATTTGCAGCTATTTTTCCTTGAATGTTTGTCCTTGATATCTAAACAAGTTATGTGTTTTTGTCCAATAACTTAATAGGAGAAGCAAGGGTTTTCGTCTTTAAGTCTTTTAATTTCCTTGGAGGGTTTTCATCTTCTTTGGCTATGTAGAGAAGGGGGATTCGCTACTCACGAGTTCTGTTCATTTAGAGAGTCTCACGGGGCGAACTGCCCTAAACCACCTCAAGGAACAACATGAGAGTTCTAGAATCAAAAAGAGCAGGTCACAAAGATTCTCTAGACAAACTGACAAGCTCTAAGCCAAAGGATGACAACACAGGATACAAACGACAACACGGCGCACTGGCATCTCGTACGGATCAAAGAGTGATTTTTTCACAAAAAATGGCTAAATGACTACTTTTACTCCGATTATTGAGAATTTACAGAATGCGATAAAGTAATAGAAAGTGACGGAAATGAAATGAAGTAGAAATGACAAAGAGAAGGAGAAGAAAGGAAAGAAGATGCTCACAACAATCCAAGTAATGAAGCCTCTAGCTAGTAGATATCTTTAATACCTATGTCTGTAAGATATGGAGAAAGTGTTGGGGCTGTATAGGGGTTTGCCTCAGTAAAACCCCCGTTTTGGTGTTCCCACCTCCACAAATAGCCAAAAGATAGAGAGAAAGAGAGAAATGAACAAAGCGTGTGGTGAAAGAAAAACTCGCTCAGGAGTGGAACCCGCACCACCAAGTGAGAGTGATAAAAGCAAACCCCGCTCGGGGAGGGGAACTTGTATCACAAGAGAGGTGATAAAAGCAATCCCCGCTCAAGGAGGAAAACCTGTATCATGATGTAAAGATGCAATAGATAAGGGATATGGAATACCAAGATGCTCACAAGCATGAAGGAAGGGAGATGAAGCTACAAGAGTCAAAGGAGTTGCAAAGAGGGAGAGTAAGATAGTTGTAAGAGCCGAAAGTGTTGCAAAGGGTGTTGCTAAGAGAGTTTGAGAGTGTTGCTGTAACAAGAGTGTTGTGCAAGCAATAGGAAGATGGTGGAATGTTTGAGAGAGAAGCCAAGAAGGAGAAGAAGCTAGAATCAGAAGAGTGGAGCTAGAGATGGAGGAAAAGGCCAAATGAAATGAAAAGACTTCTTTTAAGGAGGGAAAAGAAGCTTCTTGAGCTGTTTCAGGGCATTTCGAGCCATTGCCACTGACCAAAGGAGGTGACAAGTGGAAAGCATGCATGAAAATGATCGTTTGATTGTTGAAATGTCGCAGGATGCTAGCGTGGCACGTAGACGTCTGTGCAACGTGTTAGTGTCCGGAAACGTCATGTTACAAAACGACGCGAACGGGAAAGGCACAAAGTTTGATGCAAAGTTGACACACAAGGGTAGCTGTTGAAAAGGGGTGCTAGAACATCTTGAGAGGGAAAAAGGATGATGCAAGGGCTAAAATGAGCCTACACAAGATGCTAAGGGAGTGGACACTAAAGTGGATGCAAGAAT
>VDFB02080881.1:0-30803 GCA_007258455.2 Sequoia sempervirens | reverse complement strand
CAGTGAAGAAGAAAGGGATGAGGAGAAACAAAAATAGATGATAGATGATAGATGAAGAGGAAGAATCTCTAGAAAATATCCCTAAGACTCCTAAGTATGTGTAGAATAATCGTTTTGAAGATTAGTTAATTGGAGATAAGAGCAAAGGTGTGTTGACAAGAAGAAAAGCTGCTATGATAGAAGAATAGGTAAATTTTTTTTACTTTCAAAGATAGAGCCTAAAATAGTAGTTGAAGCATGCAAAGATGAGAATTGGATCAAATCTATGAAAAGAAAGTTAGAGTAGATTGAGAAGAATCAAACTTGGGAATTAGTCCCAAGACCAGCAAACACAAATGTAATAGGAACTAAATGGGTTTTCAGGAACAAGTTGAATGAGGATGAAAAATTAGTTAGAAATAAGGCTAGAATTGTGTGTAAGGGCTACTCACAAGTAGAAGGAATGGATTTTGAAGATAATTTTTCTCCAGTGGAAAGGATGGAAGCTATTATATTTTTTTAGCTTTTGCAACACATAAATACTTTAAGGTATATCAGATGGATGTGAAGTTTGCATTCTTGAATGGTGAGCGAGAAGAAGAGGTGTACATTGAACACCTAGAAGGTTTTCAATTATCAGATGATGTTGATATGGTCTATAGATTAAAGAAGGAATTTTATGGACTCAAACAAGCCCCTAAAGCTTGGAATGCAAGATCAGATAAAAAATTATTACAAAAAGGATTCAAAAAGGGTACTGTAGATAGCAACCTTTACTTCAAGGTTGATGGAGAATAAATCCTAATTGAGGTAGTGTATGTTGATGATATTATCTTTGGAGGAAATGAAAGTATGTGCAAGAGGTTTGTAGATAATATGAAAAAAGAGTTTGAGATGTCAATGTGTGGGGAGATTAATTTCTTCCTTGGATTACAAATTAGTTAATTAGAAAAATGTATTTTCATTTCATAGTCAAAGTATGTCAAGGAAATGTTGAAGAAGTTTGGAATGGAGGATTCTAAACTAGTGTGTACTCCTATGGTTATTGGTTGTAAGTTGAGAAAAAATGATAAATATCCTAAGAAAAATTAGAGCAAGTACATATCAATGATGGGTGGACCACTATATCTAACTTCTAGTAGACCAGATACCATGCATGCAATTTGTCTTGTGGCAAGATTTCATGAAGATCCTAGAGAATCACATGTAGTAGTTAAAAGGATATTTAGATACTTGAAGGGCACTCTGGATTTTGGTCTATGGTATCCTAAGGATATTGATTTCTCTTTGAGTGCATATATAGATATAGATTGGGTAGATTGTGTATATGATAAAAGCACAAGTGATGTGCTTTCTTTATTGGAAATAGATTAGTTTCTTGGTTGAGAAAGAAGCATGATTTAATGTCATTATCTATTGTAGAGTTAGAATATATTGTAACAACATCATGTTGTACTCAAGTGTTATGAATGAAGTAGACATTCAAGGATATTAGAGTGTCATATTATGAACCTATTTCTATCTTATGTGATAGTACAAGTGTCATTAATATTTCAAAGAACCCGATAATGCATTCAAGAACAAAACATATCTCTATCCGGTATCACTTTCTAAGAGAGAAAGTTGTAGAGAATGAGGTAAATTTGGAGTATGTACCTACAAAGGATCAAGTTGTAGATATTTTCACCAAGGCTCTTCCTAAAGATACATTTGAGTATCTCCGATAGAAGTTAGGGGTTATCGACCCTTCTTTCAATTAGATGCATAAGTTGGTGCATCTATCTAGGAAGCATTAAAAGATGCATTATTGGTCATGGACTGATGATCAAGGCTACATCTAATGGGGAGTAGGTAGTAGTTCTATTGGTTGGTGTAGTTAGGGGGAGCATATCTTGTGTCCCTAAGGGGAATTAAGCGTAAGAGTTCAAAAAATTAAAAGCAATGGAGAGAGAATAGTACAGAGAATGCAGTAGAGATAAAGTAGCTTACTAGTGTTACTTAAAGTAAAAGTGTACAGGTGATGTCAAAGGGAGAGTTTTTTTCCCTTTTCCATTGATGTCAAAGGGGGAGAGTAAAGTCTAAAAAACAAAGAGAGAGTAAAGTCTGAAAAATAGAAAGAGAGTGATGTCTGAAAAAATCCTCAAGAAACAAGGAGAGAATAGAAAGAGGGAGAGAATGGTGTATGAAGAATAAATGAAAAAGGAGAGAGTGAAGTATAAGAGATACCCCAGTAAGGAGGAGTGTTTCTTAATGTAAAGTTACTTTTTTTGTTGATGGTTTTTTAGAGTTGGTATTTCCATCAATGTCAAAAATGTGGAGATTGTTGCAAGTATGTTGTAGGTGTTGTCCTTGATGTCAACAATATAGAGATTGTTGGATATTTCTAGTGTTTTCATTGATGTCAATCCCTAGTATTGGAGTTGTTGGTGGTACTGTCATCAATGTTGGCAATACTAGTGCTAGTGTGGATATGTTGTGGTTTGATGTCACTTTGATTTCAACCTCTAGTGTAGTAATGCTTATATGGTCATGTTGAGAAAGCATTTGTGAGAAGGTGTTGTAGATGTTGTGGAGAGATGTTTGTAGTTTTGTTGATTCAACTGGTTCACTTGGTTTCCAAGTGATTTTAAGAAAATTTGAATAAAAGAGTGTGTAAGGTGATAAATGTGTGTTGTGTTCTATATTTATTCATGGTTGAAGATATTATTGTGTGGTTTGTATGTGATGATCAAAGGTGTTATATCCAAAGTTTCAGGTTCTGGGTCATGTAGTAGAATAAGACGTGTTTGATAGCATGTTTGTTTGTGAAGAAAGTTGTATTAGAGAAATGAGATTGCTCTGTATTTCTCTGCATTGTTGTTTCTTGTCTTTTTTATTTGATAAAATACCTATATTTTTTGTATCTACTTTCCCTTGGAGTGTTGAGCGATGATTTGCTTTGAAAGCTTGGATTCATTTTTATTTTTTTTGGTAGTGTGTTTGGTTGCATAAAATGAAAGTATTATTTTTTTCAGGTGGTTGTGACAGTGTTGCAGTGTAGTATGTTGATGTTGGAATATTTTGAAATGTTGTAAAGTGTTTCTATGTGGTCCGCATGGTGTTTCTAGACCTAGAGAAGAGTGTATGTGGTCGCTTTTTAGTGTTAGTGTAGGTTTAGTTGACCTAGTGTGCTAGCACTAATTGTGGAGGTTGTTGTTTGTGGAAGCATGGAAAAGTGTGTCAGTGTAGATTTGGGTCTTAGTTAACCCTTTGCATGGTCTTCATTCATGTCTTTCCATCACAGAGCTATTTGGTGCTGACCTATTTTGGTGTTGCACGTTTGAGGTGTATACATCTTATTGAGGCTGACCTTAAGGATTTTTTGAGGTCGCAGATGGTATAAATGCAAGATGGATTTTGTGTTGAGTGGTGTGGAAATTGTGTGATGCCAATGTGATCAAGTGTAGTGATTTGAGCGCTAGCTTAATGCATATAACTACAAATGTAGTGAGTAGAATGTGTCTACATTTTTAGTGTTCTTGAAGTTGGTGGAGGTAGTGAGCCAAAGATTGTGGATGGCATAGAGTTTCAGTGGTGGATCTTTCTTGTTGCTTTGAGATAGTGAATCTCTTTGTAACAATTTTCTTCTTTCTTTTGGATAGTGATTCCTTTGGGTAGTGATCCTTTCTTATTTTTTGGGTAGTGATACTTTCAATAGTGAGCCTATTGTATTCAGTGTTGGTATTCATATATATGTGATCTAATCCTCACTGTGGTTTTTCCCTACTTAGGGTTTTCCATGTAAATTTGGTGTTCTATTGTGAATGGTGGTGTTTTCATTGTTGTCTCATATGTTTACTTTTTTCTAATGCACAATGAGGGTTTAAAATTTAATGAGGGATTTAATTTGTTAATGTACAACTGATTCACCCCCCTCTCAGTTTTCCTGTGCATCTAACATTACTAATACTCCATATATATTTTGAGGTTTAATGAATTCCATCTTCAAGCTAATTTTGAGGAAGTTAATATTATTTTTCTTTAATGATATTGATTTCTAAAAAAATTCCTTGAACTTACTAGGATATTTTGATCCCCCATGGGATTTGGATCTAGAATTATCTTACTTCTTGTCCTTCTTTCCTTTTTCTTTGGATCTTCCATGAATGTTTAGGGCCTCCTTAGCTGAATCAAATATTCCTTATCATATCTTGTGAAAGCGAAGATTCAACAAATTCACATATCTTGAACTTGGTGGAAGTGCTCCCAACAACCATAACAAGGTGGTTCCATGAACAGGGAAAAGAAAAATAAAATCATACATTGGTTATCCTTCTTATTCACTCACATGAGTGCATCTAGGTAATTATAATATTGAAGTTATTTAGATATTCAGCCACAAAACCACCATCCTCCATCTTGAGGGTATGCATCTTCTTAAGAAAATTTTATTCACCAAGGATTTATCCAAATAAATTTCTCCAAGCTTCATCCAAATTTTATTTACACACATTTAGCAACATTGAATCAGCCAAATTGAGTCTAATAAAACCCTTTTATTTTCTATCCATCTTGTCCTTTCCTTCTTGTGATGTAGCTATAGGTTTGGATATAAATAATATAACCCATAAATATTGGCCTACAAGCACATCCTCCATATTGAGCTTTCACAACTCAAATTCTATGTTTGAGAACTTCTCTATCTCTATTCTTGATGTGCTTAACATCTCTTCCTACAATAAGATCAAAACCCTCTCTACACAAGTTCCCACTCAAAAGAAGATTAATACAAAAAATACTCTACCCAAAACCTACAATGTGAGATGATCGGGATTTTTAATACCAAATGAAAGGAAGTAAGATACACCTAAGTTCTTCCTACACTAATATTATGAGGACAATGTTGTATAAATTTCAATATTTGAATTATTATAAAAAGTAAAAACATATTTAAATTAATATTAAATAATTATTGAAAACAAGGTGAAGCAAAGTTGTAATATTAACTTATGAATACAAGTTTGCAAACTGACAATTAGATTAACCAAATTGAGATTTTGTGTGATTGCACATACAATGCTACGATAAAAATCAAAAACCATAGATAAAACCATATTTACATGGAGAAACCCTTTCAGGAAAAATATCCACACAAGAAAGAGGGAAGAAATATAATTATTAATCTGCAAAGAGACTTATACAATAATACTCTTCACTACTATCCCCTAGTCAATCTGGTAGTACCTAGATACCTACAACTCAACATATGAAACTACTATGCCACAAATTCAATTTATAGAAAATTATGGGAGGACAAACCATACGGGTAACCTAAATCAAGAGGAAAATACCACTTGCAAAAACACACACCTACCTTTTGGATATCTAATAGACATAAACAAATATTTAATTCCCTTCACATAAATTCTTACATGGGTGCCTAGTCCATAGCCAATCAGGAATGTAACTTACTGGTGCTCTTTGACTTCTTGATGGAATATGAATGGACACTAGATGCCTCCTCCACTTGGGCGCCCAATGCATGAAATTTCACCTTCCATAAGTGGATGCATAAGAAGGATATTTTATATATTATTTTGTGTAATAACTCCCATCGACATTTAAATCACACCTTTAAAGCATAATTATAACATGTTTTATTTAATGTTTTCCGCTCATGTCCCCTAGAACACATTCCAAGGAATGTGGAGACATATGAATGGCATAGGAATACAAGGTTAATGTCACCTTTTCCTAACAATAATAAATACCATAGCATAGGTGTACATGGGGAAAACCCTTTTGAGAGAAAAACACACACTCCAAAGAAGCTCAATGTATTATTCAGTAAAGCATGATTATAATACACTTATAGAGCAAGCCTTCATAGGAGTATCATTAACTGAATATTTTGAGGAATTCTTGCAACTTAAGAGTATCTACAAAACTCTACACACAACCTCCATCTCAAGAACCTAATATATAGGAGATATAAAACCTAAAACCATCAATTATCAAATGATAACTAGAATCCCATGAACCAAAACCATCCAAAAGTGGTGCCCAAATTATCCCCCAATTAAATATGCCTTACAATTTGTCATAGTATACATCATAAGTTGGTCAATATATATAACTCCTCATTACAACTCTTTTATGCATCCAACAACTTTTTACATTTCCCATGCAAACTCTTAGAGTCCATAAATTTTGATCTCGTGGGCTGATTCATCCCTTTTTTAAGTTTAAGTACTCAAAGATATTGACACAATAGACACCCCCACAGGTGGTGAAAATAATTAGGAATTTTAATTTTTGCCAAAAACTAATCCTATGGCCTAGAAATTGAGTTTTTCCATTATATATCAAAAATCACACCTTTTATAATTTTAACACTAGGAGCACAATTGAGACATGTTTCCCAACATAAATTTAGCATTTTTCTTCATATGTTCACTACTAGAACATGGTAAACTTATTTTTGAGGGGATATTTAGTCCCACACTTTCTCTTTTATGGAGGGATTATTGATTATATATTTGTGATGGATGTAGTCCTTGTGGGGTCATGTTGAGTCCTTTCTCCACCACTTGTACATGTTTTTTTATTTTTTCTCTCTTTTGGAGAGGGATTTTTTCCTATGGAATTTTCTCCTTTAATATATTTATGAGATATCTTTTGTAAATGGGTATTTAACAAGGTTTTGTTGCCAACACCTATCTTTGCATTATTGTATTTTTTTGTTCCTCAGACCAAATTATGCTTAAGAGGGGGTGTTGGTGTGAACAGGGTACATTGATTAATTGGTTCCCATCTAGGTCTTATTCACACATTATTAGTTAATTTTATTTAGGGCATTTTAAACTTATTTACTTTTTAATCTCATAGCATATGATTTTTACACTTGTCATAGTCTTATGTTGTCCTATCTTTCACCTTGTCTATATAAGAATGACTCTTCTTGTATATTACGTATCCATATGGATAGTTACGTTATCCTATTTTATCATATTTCATTGTATAATCTAACATTCATTTCTTGTTACTCTCTTATGGAATGTTATTTTTGGTTTTACAAGTGATCCTAGTTTCTTGAGTTTGTTGTGTGACACTTACATGGAATCAAAGCTCTTCAAAAATATCTTTTATGTGTTATGTAATATCTTATACATTGTGTTATTTCTATGATTATATGTGTAGATCTTATCAAGTGGGATCAAAGATATAATTTGAGAAAAGGTGAGGAAAAAATCATATTTTTTGAATGTTCACCTATATATTCCAAATGGCTATGATTTTTCTCTAATTATTTTACTAAATTTTGAGGACCATATAAGGAACCTATAATCCAAACATTAGGTTTTATCATTAATATTGAGTTATTTATTATAATTTTATAATTTTTCATAAATTTGATTTCTAGGCCATGAAACACATAATTTTTCTAATATTTTTTATATTTCTAGAAATATTTCTCAAATTCATTTGGGTTCATTATTTTTCTTTAAATGTTTTAGGTTTAAAATATTATGAAATTATTCAATCAAAGTTGGGTATATTTAAGAAAATTAGAAACCCTAACTTCAATAGGTTTCTTAATTTTAATGGAAGTGGAGAAGCATTAGAATGGTGGCACAAATATAAATGTGCTCATGATAAAAGTATAATATGGGATTTTTTTTCATATACTTAAAATTGTAAGCTAACAAATGGTATACATCATTTCATAAGGATATTTCTTCAGGATATTTCTTCTTTGAATAAACTAAAAAATTCCTAGATAGATGGGATCAAGATCAAGAACAAGAAAATGAATAGATGGAGAAGTAGAAGTAGAAGGAGGATAAGGAAAAGCGGGTGATGAAGAGAAAATTAAGGATAAAGGTAAATGCACTTTATCTCCAAGAAAGAAAGATTCAATCATTAAATTTTATGGATTTGTTCAAAAGGAAAAGGTTATTATTCCTATAAACACTACTAGCAAGTATAAATTCAACAAGAAATTTTAGCCAAAAAAATTATAAGTATAAGGAAAACAAATAAAGGATGGTCAAATAGTGGGTACAAATATTGAAATTTTTGAAGATTTAAATATCTCCATGGATAAATATTTTTTTCATTCAAATATTCATGTTTTGGATATGAATGGGTTTGATATTATTCTTTATTATCCTTGGTTAGTATCTTTTGGATCAATGTGAAAAAGAACTTCACGAAGATTTAGTATAGGTGGAAAAAATTACATTAAAAGATATTACACATAATAAAGTCCAAAGTAAAGTCAAGGAAGAAAAAGTTAAGAAAACTAGTGAAGATTGCACCAATAAATTAGAGGACAAACAAGAGGATCAAAATATAAATAAAAAAGAGGATGTATGTAATTCTCTTCATAATCCAACCAAACAAGAGGTAAACATGGGGAAGAATTAGAAGGTTTTAGTGATATAGGCATCCACATCATTCTTAGAGGCAAGAATCATGGAGGGATGATAATATAGGGAATCAACAAGTAAATCATTATGGGTCTACATGGATTTAAAATAAAAACTATAATAATCAATGGAATCATAGAAGTGATGGTTATTCATGGGAGAAAAGGACTTACTATGATAAAAAAAAATTGGTTCAAATAGGTGTAACAAAATTTTGATCAAGTATGGGATCTAGATACCATCAATATAAAACCACCATGAAGATCAACTATGGATGGTTGAATGTTCATGGTGTCATACTTGTAATTAATTGAGACAATCTCACTATTTGGTTTCTTCTCATATTTTAAAGATGAAACATGTCAAGGAGGGATGTAAAGTTATGCACTCAGGGATATAATATTATAATGTATTTAGATTATAGTGATGTCAACATGTGGTGCACATCCTTTAAGTTAGTTATAATGGATCATTTGGAAAACTTGTGTAGTTAATTATACTAGGTAATGAGTATGAATTCATTGAGATTACCCATCCATTATGTTAATAGGAGGAGGTCAATATAAATGATATTGTTGTCCTTGTAAGGATGCGTGTTGAGTATGATATTGTATTTGGGATCTCTGAGATATAAAGTATGGAGTTCAAGTTCTTCCATAATAAGTATTCAATGGTGTTACCCTACCTCAAGGGTTTATTTTATTTATGAATATATTGGATATTATGTAATCTTGATCTACAAACATATCTTGTTTTATATGATCTATCTTTTACATTTCATTATTTATATTATTGGGTCATCCCATCATAATGGGTTCCAAACTTGGGACATCCTGATTTTTTCCTAAAATAATATATTTTTTAGAAAAAATAATCACGTAAGCCTTGAGGGGTTCCATATAAAGGGTTTTAATTGAAGAGGGTTAGATAATAACCTCTTAGATCAAATCCCCTTAGATAGAACCCCTATAGTCTTAAATCATACCCACAATGGAGTCTCCTTCAGACCTATCAAAATTTTGACAAAAAATAACTTTTTCTTTACCTTTTGATAGATCAAATAAAGTCATTTAGAAATTATGTTTTGTACGTATGTATCCCTTATTATAACCTTTCAAAAAAGTATAATTTTTAATATTTTTAATTTTATTATTATACTTATGTTTTATTTTTATGAATCTAGTTTTTCACCAAACATCAAGGTATTTTCTTCATACATTCAAAAAAATAGAAAAATAGAGAAAAACATGTAAAAAGTATGTGTACCCTAGGTGTTGATGTCCTTGTTTCAGAAAAATAAATAATAATTTCAAATACAAAACAAGTTATGCATTACAACATACACCTATGTCCAAATTAAAATTACTTTGGCTTCAAAAATTAATTAAAAAAACTATGCAACAAAAAATTATGAAGAAATATCCATGCACTAGATATTGATGTGTTTTTTTTAATAAAAGGCATTAAGATGGCTTTATATATTATATAATAGAAAAGATTACATCATGAAATAATAGTAATTTATACAAGCTTGGAAAAAAAGTCCACTTGCATTTCTATCCTATCTAGATAACACTATAGTGATGTCAAAATGTCAAAATGTGCCTTAAAAGCAGGTTGTCAAAATATCACCACCATATATGGTATTTCAGTTCACATTGCTACTGGTATGATATTACTTTGGCATATACTACTAATTTTTACAAACATCTTCTTGTGTTATCCAAAAAAACATAAAACTTCACCAACTTGTTAATGCACTTTCAAGAATTTCCTATTGAAGAGTTTTCATCCTACCCTTCTTTCTGCACAATCTAATTCAGTGGAGTTGCTTGATAAGCTATTGTTACATTCATGTTTGGGAGAAGCGGTTGAGGAAGAGGCCTAACTATTTTCTCATTATGATATACTAAAACTACTTGTGACTCTACTATTGCATTCATACCCTGTAAGAGCTGTCGATTCTGAGACTCATTTGGTGGTGCAAGTGGAGGCCTGATATGCACAACTTGATGAAAGTGGTGTGCTATAAGAAAATACACTACATGATATTTTTTTTGAATTTTCTCTCCATGTTAGCACCCAGCTCAAAATGATGGTGGCTTAACTCCCTGCACATATATCTAGAGGAATTGAATTCAAATGACATTTTCATGGAGTTATAGATGTTAGTATAATAAGTTTTGTGATGCAAATATTGCCTAGGAAATATTCCACCAACATATGCTTCACCTTGCCATAGATCATGCTTCTGAATGCTTTTGAGTAAAGCATTATTCTAAAAAATCACATCTTGAATCACTATATTGCCAATTTTTTGCATATCTTGAAGATTTGGATTTATATCCATGATGTTAGAAATGAAAATAGACACCAAGTTCGATAGGAAGATTATTTACTGGGCTATGCAATGCCTCCCTTATTATGGTTTTCACGCACTTCAATGATGATGCACATTCTACTTTAAAAACATGTGACAACTGCTCTGTCTCTAGGCCCCTTGAAAATGTAATTCCCATGACAACATAGGAAATTGTGCCCTATAGTTTCTAGGAGTATATTCCATGAGGAGAATTTAAAAATTGAAAGGATGCAGTTGATTTCATAGAAGCGACTTAAAAAAATAGTTCAGACCAATGAGAATTGAAAAGCAGATTGACACACTGTTCTTTACAAAAAACCACTGACTAACAGAAGACTTGTTCGAAGAGACCCTTACCGAATAACACCCACCTTTTTTTACCTAGAATTCTAAAAAGACAAGCAAAAAACTCTTCAAATTGAAGTTAGATAACTTTTAAAACTTACCCATGAAGAAGTATAACTATAGATAGGCTAGGGGTTGCTCACAGGTTGTGGAAATGTAGCCTTCAAAACCTCTGAAGAAATGCAGCCTTTGACTTGAAACCTCTGTAAAAAGATTAAAACCACTACAATCGCCCTTTGCCTGCACCTTGAAAACTTTGCATAAATGACCACCTTTCAACAACAGTGTTTGTAGAATGAATTAAAAATGAATTCACCCATATCCTTATTAAATAGATGTAGATTTGACAAGAAATTTATGTATAATTAATAGTTTTTCCTTAAAATCCACCACATGCTATATCATTAATTTGAATTGTGCCTTTTAATTTTTTCCTTAATCTTATCAGTGTAATGATGATATATTTAGCTTGTATTTTCATACATATTTTTCCTACAAAAAATGACACTTGTTAGCTAAAAACAATACCCACCTTTACGACATATCTTTTGTATTCTTCTTGATATCACTTATGACATTATTTGCTCATGTGTGATCGATTTCCTCTCCAGCATAAGTATTGATAAAAGCGTTCACACATATCTCTTTTTGTATTGAAATAGATATGAATACATTTGTAGACGTTTGAAGCATGTTTAAACTACAGTCTTATTTATGATAAGCTATGCGAGTTGATTCATAGTACCCTTCTAGTACCTCCACATAAGGTGAATTTAAATTCAGATTAGACTGACCAATAGCAATGTTCCATGTAATTGTAGGAATTTTGGTGCTGGCATATTATAACCTGGATACATCATTTCACTTGCATTGGCTTGGTTACTGTACATATTGAGTTGGCTTGCGCCACAACAACACACATGAGAATTTTGTTTCCTAAAGCCTAACAGTTCAAACAATCATGTTACCCTTCCTTTTCATTTGGTCGACATTGATATAAAGACTTGATTATTCCTCTTACATAGACCTTTGGATTCTTTGAGTAACAACCTTACCATAACATCAAATTGCTATCTTCTCTCATTGCACTTTGATAAACTAACCAATTCTTTCTTTATTCATAATAACTTTTAAATCTTGCATGATATTTTTTGAATTATTTTCATAGATTATCACCTCCTAATTTTGATCACAAAAAATGTTAGCTAATTTATCCGCCAACTGATTCCCTTCCTTGTATGTATGTTTTATTTGTGAAAAAATTAATTAATCAATTATCTTCCATAATTGTTTGAACACGTATCTGATCTTCTAGCAAAACACTTTTCTCTCTTTACATGCATTAATAATGATTAAGGAATCTCCTTCAATTTCCTTGGTGATCTTTAGAAACCTTGCCAAATGCAGTCCATGCAATAAGGCTTGTTATTTAGAAATGTTGTTGGTTCCTTTTGGGAGTTGTATTGATTTGGTTGAAATGATAGATCCTTTATGATCCCTTATTACCATCCATGCCCCTGATATTCCTAGATTTACACAATGCACCATCAAAATTTATCTTGTAATAATCTTTTGAAGGCAGTAACCATGATATTTTTCTTTTGTCCAACTTCTGCTTTGGATTTTGATGCAAACTTAATTTGAAAGGGAGGAAAATATTGATCGAGTTTTGTATTAATCTTGAGTCTCAATCTGTGAATAATTATCCAATATTTTTTACCTTATGAACATATGCATTCGTTATTTCTGATATTGAAGATTCCATCTTCTCCAATACTTGATCCACCTTCATTTTTTCATTCCTAAAAAATTCTTCTATTTCTTTCCCACCAAATGCTCCACAAAACTACTAAAGGGACCACTCTCCAAATGCATGCAAACAATGATGATTTATACAATATTGGCCAACTTGAAAATAAATCCCACAAATTATTTGGCAAGGGTGAATACCAATTTAGTTTGTTTCTAATGAATGGCCAAAAATGATATGCAAATGGACAATGAATGAATATATGATTCACCTCCTCCATCCCATCTTCACATAATACACATTTGAATTAGGTTGCTATCCCAAGTTTGGAAAGCCTATCACTTGTCAAAAAAATTATTTTGATAGCCAACCATGAAAAACATCCAGCGTTTGGTAGCATTGTTGAATCCCAACAAAAAGACAAGGCTCTTTATGGCTTAGTATTTTCCCCTTTACTCATTACTACCTTGTAACCCGCTTTGACTGTGTAGAAGCCTGATTTGGAAGGATCCCACAACATCCTATCCTCTTTATCCAATGCATATGCATTCCTTTCACTTAATTTTCACTTTAACTCTTCTTTTTGATCATTTGGATAGGGAATGGAAGACACATCTTTCCAAATAACTTTCCATGTGCATTCATCTATGTTTTCAAAATAATCTTTAACTTTTTCTCCCCAATTTGAATTGAGAAAAAATTGTATGTTTTATAGATTTTGAATTATGTTTAAAGGTGCATTTCCACCTCATGAATCCTCCCAAAAAATTTCTTACTGGCTATTATGAATTTCTCAAGTAAGATTCAGGGTGATTACCTTTCTACATGTAATCAAAAAATTCCACATAGTAGAACCTTGCGATGGATTTTCAATTGTAAAAATTATTTTTGGATCTTCCCTATCCAAATACTTTCCTTGCATGACCTTACACCATTTTTCTTGCAGCTTGGAATACATATACCACACTAGCTTGGCCCCTAGAGCTAGATTTCTAGCTAAAAAATTGTGTATACCAGCCCCCCCTTTCAATTTATCTTCACAAATATTTTCCAATGATATAAGTGGGATATTTTTCTTGTTATCTATATTCCCCTTCCATAAAATTTTCTTATTAACTTTTTAATTACCACAAGCACTAAATTAGGAGATTTCAATACAACTATATAATAATTAGAAATGGTAGAAAGTACTGATTTGATCATTACGATTTGTCCTGACAATGATAACCATCGTCCCTTCCAATTTTCTATCCTCAACTGAATACTTTGAATGATCTTATCCCAATAGGAGATTTTATTTGCACCTGTGAAGAAGGGAATGCCAAGGTACTTACAAGGGAGTTCTGCTGTTTGAAAACTCAAAAGATTTACAATCTACCTTTGTAACCCTGACTTGATATTGAAAGTATAGATCTTTGATTTTTCTACATTTATTTTTTGACTTGAAGCAAGTGAGTATTTATCCAAAATGTATTTGATGTGTTTTGCCTCTTGAAGCAAGGCATTTCCAAATAAAATACCATCATCCAAAAACAAAGAATGCGTTACAAATATATTAGTTGATGGAATAGAAATTCATTTCCACAACCCTTGAATATGTGACCTTTTGACTATTCTACTAAGAGTGTCTGTTAATATTATGAATAAAAAAAGGTGAGAGTGGATCACCTTGCCTTACTCCTTGTGTAGAACCAAAGAAACCTGTTGGTGCTCCATTGATTAACACTGAAAATTCTACACCTTTTAAAGAAGATAAGGTCCACTTACACCATTTATTATTGAATCCAAATTTCTTCAACACTTGCATTAGGAAAGACCAATCCACTTTATCATAATATTTCATCATATCTATTTTAATGATAAATGAGGAAATATTGTGCGAAGAAATAGAATGAAGAACTTCATGCACAATCAAAGCCCCTTCTATTGTTTCACTATAGGCACAAACCCACCTTATTCTTCTAAAATTAATTTATGAATGAGTAGCAGCAAATGGAGATAGATAACTTTAGTAAAAATCTTGTAAACAATGTTACAAATGGAAATAGGATGGAATTTTGAAAAAGATTTTGGATCCTTGACCTTTGGAATTAAAGTAATGTGTGTTACATTGAATTGCTTCAGCATGGACCAAGAAGATCTAGATTCCTCCAAAGCCTTATGAAGATCATCATCAATTAATTTCCAACACCTTTGAAAAATAAAGTGTTGTGAATCCATCTGGCCCTGGGGCCTTATCTAGTTTAAGTGAAAAAACAACTGTTTTCACTTCTTCCAAAGTTAATGGCTTATTGAGCTTTGCATTTTCTTGGCCAATGACTAAAGTAGGAATTGCTTGTAGCATATCCTCTCTTTCTTATTCAATCTGATATGTTTTTCTTACTGGTGTTGTTAACAGATTTGAAAAGAATTTGACCTCTTCATTTTGTATCTCCACTTCATTGTTTAACCACTTACCAGTAGTACTTTCCTGAATTCTAAACACTACACTTTTTTCTTTCTTTATCTGAGTTGACATATGAAAAAACTTAGTATTCTTATCCCCTTCTTTAAGCTATATTTCACATGATTTTTGACACCAATACATTTCCTCTCGCAACACTAAGTATTCCCATTATATTTGTAACTTTTTCTGTTGCTCATAAGATTCTAGTGTTAATCCCTAAGATATAATTTTCTCATTGATAGCTTCCAATTGTTTTGAAATTAGTTCCTTTTGTTGAAATATATTTTTGAACACATGTACATTCCAATGTTTAATTTTTCCTTTCACATACATCAATTTTTTACAAAATTTGTACATGATAGAACCTATCTCATACAGTGCTTGTAACCACCATGTTTTCAATAATGGGAGAAATTCATTATGCCTAAACCACATAGATTCAAACTTAAATGATGATCGCCACTTTTGAGGAGAGCTAGCGGTTTCAACATTCAAACATGTAGGAAAATGATCAAATCCTGTCCATGGCATAATTTCTAAAGCTTGCATGCATTTTCCTATAATATAATTGGAAGATATCAAAAATCTATCCAACCTTACAACTATTTGCAAAAAATATTGCCTTTCATTTGTCCATGTATATGTGCCTTTAGCTGGCTGAACATCTATAAGTGCATTGTTGTGAACAAAATTATTAAAATCCTCCATCATCTTTTGGGGTGGTATAATTCCTCTTTTCTTTTCATTGAGAGATAGGATTGCATTAAAGTCTCCTGAAAGAACTACTTTTCTCAACTCCTAGTTGTTCAAAAATTAAATCCAATTCCTCCCATACTCGGTTTTTACCTGTTGTCGAACTTGGAGCATACACATTAACTTAGAGCAAGAAATTTAAATCAAAATGAACAACTCTCAACAATTACTAGTTTGTTGTATTAGAAATAGATTCAACCTAAACATATTTTGGATTCCAAAGTGTTAACAAACCCCCTGAAGATTCTTGAGCTTCTGTTTGACATGATTTCCATAAAGACCACTTACTAATTATGTGCTCATAATTATCCTTAGATAACTTAGCCTCTTGTAATAATACTATATCAGTCCCATAAGAATTTATTTGTTGTTTAATTTGGGCTCTCTTGTTAGGGGAATTATTGCCCCTAACATTCCAAGAGACTATCTTTATGGTGATTGAAGAGAGTAGTCTACACTCCTCAATCTTTTCTTTATGTTTCCATCTAAAGTTAACTGAATTCCTACAACAATTTCCTCCTGCATCTTTGTTGCATTGGATTTCCTACCTCTCTTTCTTAGCGATTTCTTCATAGGTGAAGTTACACTAGGTGTTTGACTTACAGTTAACATTTTTGAAAAGTCATAATCAACATGATTCTATTCATTTACATCCTCATCATCATTTTCTTCTAGTGCCTTTACTTGATTCTCTACTTCTTGTGTGTCAAATTTAGACACTATTGTAGAAGTTTGTAATAAAGTATCATACTTTTCTAGCAATAACTCTCCATATTCCTTATCTACTTCCTCTACAATTTTATCAATTAAAATTGAACCCATCATATTGGCAATATGATCTGCCAAGCTCTCCAAGTTTCCATTATCACCCAAGTCTTTTATTTCATGTAAATCTACCCTATCCACTTCCTGTTCTATGTAAGGAAGGTCAAGCTCAACCATATTAGGAGATCCTGGTAACAAAAGTGGTGAGCATGACTCCAATGTTTCATTTTGAAGCAAAAATTTAGACAAGGTAGAATTCCCCCATATCAACATTGAAATAATTCCTTCTAACTGTTGGCTATTAAATAGGGAAATTCTCAATGAATACAAATTCAAAGATTTATCTATTCCCATATTTGAAATAGACATTTTACTTTTCCAACCTTTTGGAAAAGTAACTATAAACCATTTTCCCCTTCTTTTCTTTAAGGCTATGCTATTAGTGTTGAGCACAGAACTATGATGTTGATGAAAAATAGTGGGGGCGGTTGCCAAATCCTGTACAATCAATTTAGGGCTTGAGATCTTAGATGTAGATGGAAGTTCCCTTATAAAAGTTTCCAAAATAGCTTGACCAACATCTTTGGATACCACAGATTGCAAACCTTTAGGAAGAGTGTCATGTTCAAACATTACAGGGCTTGAGGTTTGATATGTAGATGACATTTCCAATGTAAGATTTTCCAAAATAGACTTCCCAACATCATTGGATAACGCAAATTGCAATCCTTCAATAAGAGTGGTTTGATTGGATTCCATCACTATACATTTACCTTTTCTCATCCTATCAAAAATATGCCCTGCACTAATAAAATCCAAATCAAATCCAACATTTGAAGTTACTAGCAAAGAGGAAGTAGTAGCATCCTCTTTCAAATCTTGCCCCACCATGTCAAGCGCAACCTCGAGTGAAAACTCTGTTTGCTTTTCAGTAAATACTGATTTACCTACATCATTAGTACCTTGTACTTCTACACATGTTTGGTCAAAGTGACCTGATAAATGATAGCAAATGCAGACATTAGTAGGGTTTTCTATTAGTATTTCCCTCACCCAAGTTCAAAACTTTGAATGAATCCTAATTTTTGTAGGAAAATCCTTTTGTGTGTTAAGCAGAACACATACCCTAACCAGTTTACCTAGATTCTTAAAAGATTCCTTATCATGTCTTAGGAAATTCCCCATATTGTTTGCAAGAGTTTCCACTATACCCTTCTCCTTGTCTTCTAAAGGAAGCGAATGCAGTTGAATATAGAAGGGGAATAATTTGATTTTAATAGATGTAGAGTCAAAATTCAAGATCCATGGCTGAGTGAATAAACCAGATCCATCAAAGACCCATGATTTGACCTTAAAAACCGCATCCCTTTGTAGTTTTGAGGAAAAGAGAACAATGAAATAGGCATTTCCTTGATCTATGTAAAATATCTAGTTTTCCCTGCCCCATTTTGAATAAAGTAATTCTTTTAATATATCAATAGAAGGAAAATAGTTCTAGAACTTACAAATTAAAGCATGATCTCTGAGATCTTGTATTTGCATACCCAAGGCTTCTTCTGGTAGGGTGAGCTAAACAAAACCCTTGCTCACAGATCCATTCACACAAGCCCTAGGTGGAGTATCTTCTCAAACCCACTTCAACACTCCTTGCCTTTGTGCATTTTTCTCTTGTATTTTGCAAATACGTTGAATACTCCACACACTTTAAATAAATATTATTTGGAAAGGAAACCCTAAATGGGAAATCTTCAAGATCTAACATTGGTAAGTACTTCGATAAGCTCCATTGCGCATTCCTAAGCTGCAAATGAAGGATCCAGTAACAATCCTCATGCTTTTGAGAAATGTTGTTTGGAAAGGAAACCTTGTTAGAATATCATTCGTGTAAGACACTGGTGGCTTAAAATTCTCGTTTTCAGACTTTTGCGACCCACAAATGTCAAAAATTTCTTGTTTGGCATGTGACAAAGTTCACCTAGGATATGAAAGAGTCTAGTGTCATTGAAAATGTGTAGCCTTGAAGCCATCCCTTCCCCCAATGAGTTGTTGTTGCAAGCCCCATCAATGATGGTGACCCTGACCTCGAGGCAAATGATGGCAACCTTAAAAATTTGAAAAATGCATGTTGTCGCTCCTTGGCAATTTTCTCAGAGCACTCATCTCTACACCTACTAGATATTGATGTTACAAATCTATATTTTAAAAATTATAATTTTATCCTTTCAATAAAAATTTATGTGTTATGACATAAACCTCACATTTTAAGAATTAGATATAAATAGCAAAATAAATATACCTTATTGTCATAAATATATTAATCTAAAAATAATTAAATTATTATTTAGCAATGAAACTTTAAAAAGTATTCCTATACCTAAATTATCACCTTTAAAATAATTTAAATAAATAAATAAATCTAATGTTTGGAAGATACAAATACTATGAAAACAAATAAGAGGTCATTTATCTTTAATAGAAAGATTGTTCTTAAAATTCAATTTTCTGATTATTTAATGAAAATATAAAAGAAAAGATTAAATCTTGTTGTGAATCATGTATACATGTATGCCTCTTCAATTTTAATTTAGTGCATGGCCCCTTCAACTACTCACAATTATATTATATTTATAACATAATTAGAAAATTTTGTATTCCATCTTCTCCTTATCAATTTATATTTATCTATACATTTTACAAGTGAATCATACATTTACATACTATTTTCTTTATACAATATCTCTAAAGTATAATTATTAAAATATATATAGTGGATTAAAAACAATAATAAGAACAAAGAAGTTATAAAACACAGAGATAAATTAAAAAAAAAAAGATAAAATGCAAAAATAAGCATGTCGACCCCATATTCTTTGATCTCCCTATTCATTCTATTCATTTTGAAGGAAAATTTGTAAAAATCAAATAAAAGATGATTTGTTATTAAAAAGAGAATATGGTAGTTAAAGGTGGTTTGGATTTTAAGTTCTTAATTCATCTTTTAATCTAATAAATTAGGAAATTAAAATTCTAAATCAGTCTTGCTTTTTGAAGTTGAAGAGTTAAATAATAATAATAATAATAGTTGCTAAGTAATGATGTAATTCAATAACCCTGTTTTGATTGTGTATAATTGTTTATGTATATTTCATCAGTATGCTCTTATTAAGTATAGGTAAATTTCAATTTCATTTTAATGAATAGATATTAATTAGATAATTTGAAGAAGTAAATCAAATTTTGGTAAATTGAAGTAATAGAAGAAGAGATATTAAAAGAAGTTTCTTTTGGTTGAGTTAGTTTTTGGTTAAGAATTTTAGTTTCTAATTAAAATTGATTTTTGGTGGGATTATCTAATAAGTCAAGAAAGAAAGAAAGAAAGAAAGAAAGAAACTACATCTATTTCATTTGTTTAATTAGAAAACTAATTTTATTTCCAAAAGAAATTTAGAAAGTTGAGGAATAACAAATTTAAAAAGAAAATAATAAAAAAATCAATTTTAAATAGTAGTTTCCTTCAAAAATTTGAATTAACCTTAAAACACAGGTTTTTTTGAGATTTATGGATTCACAGTTTGTTTTTTAAATTTTAAATTTAGATTTTGAGAGAACTTAAATGAAAATAATTTAGAAGAAAAAAAAAAATGTGGTTGCTTAGTTTATGATAGTAAGCACAATTTTTTAATTAATGATACTTTTTGGTTAAAAATAAAATTCAAAAAAATCGTTAATTTAAGTATGATTTAGTTTTAATTGGAATATCAATGATTAACTATGGTTATCCTTAGTAATTAAAGTTGGGCTTGTTAGCTCTCAAAAACGCAGGTGGAATGCCTCAAAAGGTTGCCAATCTCTTGGTACGTTTTAGGGTAACAGACAAGGTCAAATGTTTTAGACCTTCTACTCTTTAGGTGCTGCTAGACCTAGGCAAGTGTACCTATATGAGTAAGGCAGACTTGACTTATGCTTATCTCTCTTGAAGTGTTTTTCCCACAATGGAAGATGGGAGTGGACAATAAAACTTGATTGTATAGCAATATTAAAACTAAAACCTAATATGTTCAGTTAACAGATGTAAGAATGAATGAAACTAAATGATGAAAAGTGCAAGAGACTAGTGCCTTATTGGGTATGCGAAGTCAAATGAAATCTAAATGGGTAACTTATTTCTGGAGAACATTCAAATTGTTTGGCATATATTTTAGTTTATAACTTGTATAAACATGCAAGACTGTGACTACCAAGTTCTTCTTAATGATCCAGATGAATTTCCCTGATTATTGTGATCAATTAAAAGGATTTAATCTTTCCTTGAAAGAACCAATCAATCAACCACATAGATACAACAAATGTGCACTGATAAACTGAATATAAACTTGTTACATCAATTTAAATAACCAAAAAGCATCAATCTTAGAGACAAATTTAGTAATACTTTCAATAAGCACAACATACAATTGACACCAGAAATACGTTGCCACATCAACTGATTCTCATTAATATCTCCATTTTGAAATCATACATGCGTGGTCTACGTTACGTGAAATTATTTTCTATCCTATCACTTATTCTATCTACAATTCTACTCAACTTTTTTTGTCTTTTGTAGTACCCTCATTTATGCTATACTTTCTATTGATACTTTCTCATACTTGTTAGACTTATGTTGTTTTGTTGGATACTTGGATCGCTGATTTTGAGCGATGATGGATTATTCTGTGACATGATGATACTTTGTGTGATGTTTATTGTTTTCAGACATGACATGATTTAGCGTAGATGCTTAATTTCAGTTGTTATTGCTATGCACATGCTTATGATGGACTAACAACATGTATTGAGTCAGTTTTCTATGAGTGTATTGGTGTGGAGAACAGAATCGCATCACTCGCTTGCGAGTGCCCTGCGATATCTGTGATTTTCTCCGCACGGTGTGTCTGTTTTAAATGCTTTATATATATACATGTATGCACATTGTTTGCTTGGTTGCAGGATTTGCAGGTACATGACACCGACTCCACCTGTGTAATCAGGTCTGAGCGTGTCAAGACTCAACGGAAAATGTTGAACGGGAGATAGTAGTTAGGTTTATCCTAGTCCAATCTCTAACCTTAGTATTAGTACATTGTCAGTTTTTAGTTTGGGTCATAGGTTGTTTTGTAATGTGTTTCTGTTGGTTAAAATTTAATGTTAATTATTATGCCTTAATTTTTGGTTATTTTAATTAATATTTAAATATGATTGAAATTTATTTACTTAATTATTTAATACATTAGTTAGTTTAATTAGTTAAATGGTTGGTCTTAAAAGGATTTAACTATTTAATTAAATAAATAAATAAATTAGATTAAATTAGTAAGTGCATAAATTATATTATATTTAAATAAATTAGAATTAAGATGCATGTGAATTAGAAAGTAAAATATAATTTAAATAATTGCATGTGATTTGAAAATTTGAGTTTTAAAATTTAAATTTAAATTTATTAATTAAAATTACATGCAAAATTTAAATGGCAAAACTGCCGAGAGGTGGAGAAGATATTTTCTCAACAACCTCTCGACATGTGTGTGAGTGCCATAATTTCATTTGGGTTGTTGAAAATTTTTACGGAGGATATTGAGGATCTCGGAAATTGCACGGGGTTATTCTATTGCCTCGGGGAAAATTTTTCTGGGCACTGGCAAAATTATTTCTCTGTGTAAAAACCCAAAATTTCTTAAGAATTGGTATTTTTCTCTCTGTTGGGGTTGTGATTCCTTGAGGAAGATCTTCTTGGTGGTTGAACAAGCTTTCTTGGATTTGGGAAATTCTTTTTGTTGAAAGAAGATCTTGCACTTTACAGGCAAAATATACTCCTACAGGCAGTTACAGGTATTCTTCATTAGTTGTTTTCTTTTATTTGAGTTTGTATTGTTTGAGAAAATTAAAAATTTCTTGTTTTACTGTGTCTTTCTTAAGAAAATTTATTAAAATCTGCACAGTAGAAATTTCCAAAAGAAAAGAAAATTTTGATAAATTCCAGATGAATTTTCTGTCAAAATATATATATATTTTTTGTTCAGTTGAAGGTTTGCTGTGAAATAGATTGAGAAATTCATCATGAAATAAAATACTAAATGGAATTATTTCTCAGATGATTTTAGGGGAAAATTTGGTGAAAAGAATTTGTTTAAAAAAAAAAAAACTCAGACATTTGCTCAATCTGTTTAGAAAATCCATACCAGAAATTTATATTAACACAGTGTTTGAATTATTGTTAAAAATTATATATATATATATATATGTATATAATGAACGGATTTAATTTGTGAAATCTTAGCACAAAATTTCTGTCAAAAATTCGTACGGAAATTATTATTATGAAACTGTTAAACGCATGAAAAATCTGCATTGAAATTTTATTTAAACAAGGGTTTTTTCATTGTAGATAGCCGCAGGGGGGGCTACCCCCACGGCCGTCCCCCATGGGGGAGGCGGCTGTGTGGGCAGCGCCCAGCGCTGCCTTCACAGGCAGCACCAGTGTTGCTGGCACAGCCGTGCCCTTCCATGGAGGGCTCGGCTGTGTGGGCAGCTAGGCCCTGTTTAAAACAGGGTTATAAATTTGTAATTCGTTTTGTTTAAAAAAATTCACTTTTGTATGTGTGGTTTATAATGTATGTTAATTTATATAATATATATAATATATTTAGAAATATATTATAATATATTATATATATTATATGCATTAATACATATATTATATAGTTATTAAATTAATTATTTGTTGAGATAAAAAACATATATAAAGTTTTTGAATATATAAATAAGAATATATTTGTGTAGGAATTAGAATATAGATTTATTGTAGTTCTTTTCTTTTGTGCATATATTTTATAAAAATAAATTGGCATGAAAGTGAATTATTGAGTTGTTAGAAAACTAATTTTGTAATTTCTATATTACATTGTATGTGGAATGAAAAGATGTGAAAATATAGAATTTATTTTAAAATGAAGTTTGTAAAGTCAGGAAATATTTAAATAAAATAATTTCTTAGTTGTATCAGAAAAGATTTGTTTTAATTATGATTGATTTGAATATTGTGTTCTTGACTAAAATGAATGGATTTAGTATATCCAAAAGGTAGAATTGTATTTGCTTCAAGATATGTTAATTCGAGAATTGGGAAAAGGGGAATGTCTTTATTAATCAAGTCTTCCAGAACAACTAGTAAAATGGGAAAATTGTGCTTGTTAAGTTTAAGTTCTTGCGTAGTCTAGGGATGTGTACATGGCATTTGCTTGGTGATTAACACTTGTATTATGATCATTGATTGTTGTACGTATGATCATGTTTGGTCTTTTTAGAGATTTTGGATATATGTACACTTTGTATACCCTAGAAGGAAAAACATAGATTTTTGTGTTATGTTTAGGGGAGTGGCTAATTGTAAGGGCCGACACACAAAGTGGTGTCAGGGTAACTTACAATTAGTTAACTAAGTCAGTGATAATTAAATGACATTGTAGATTAGAATTAAAACTCTTAACAAGTTATGTATGCCTCGTTTATGACTCATAAGCTACTACAGTTATGAGTATAAGTCGAGAAGGCCTGGAATGGCAAAATCGGTGTCTCGTTTCCTTAAGAGGCATTCGATTCCGCAACTGTATGTAATAGGGGCCGGGTTTCGTAAGAGGTTACCAGGGTAACCCAAGGATTGGGGGCCGGGACCTAGGAAGAAACACCAGGGTAACCATTGCATCGTTGTGATGACACTCCACCTAGAATAACAGTTAAACCTTGTGATTGTGTTTCAAATCAATTGTCAAATCTGGAAGCAATGTAACCAATAGTGTGTATGTACTAGTGTCTAGGGTTAGTAGATTTGGTCTAGGTAGCCTTATTACTATCTCCTAGCACGGGGGGTGGACCTACGGGTACCACATGGTTGGGTGGAACGTGCACCTTACTCCGTTGGGTCCCCAGTTTGTTCGTTGCATTGAGCGCTTCAAGGATGGAGAGCTCGCACATGGACTTTGTTTATACTTTCATCATTGTAAATTGTAATTTGAAATGTAAAAACATCCCTCAAATGTATAAGAGGTGATCTTTTGTAAATTGTAGTTATTATTTGAACTATCTCATCAGATGGATGAGTATTGTAACATCATATCAATGCAATGTATGGAAATGTATTTGTAATTTATTATATCTTGAATGGGAAATTAAATTATTATGCAATGTTTATTTTATGTTATGAATTATTAAATGCAATGCGAAATACTTAAGTCGCTTATGGAGAACTTAAAGTAGTGTAACGTCGTTTAACCTAAGAATGTATGCAACTAATTAACATAGTATTAATACTTTTAAAAAAAAAAAATTATTACACTTTTGCAACATTCTTAGGTTATTTAGACGGGGCATTATAGATTGGTATCAGAGAAAAGGTTACAAACACTGGACGCTCTGGGTAATCTAGAGCCCATTAGGTTGACTTAGTACGTGGTGTCACAACTGATAACCTTGGTTGAACAGTATCTAAGACTCGTAAATTGTCTTGTGTAGGAACATGCCTATGCGATGAGTGTGGAGGAAGAGGTCGCGGGTAGTGTAGAGAGGTGGAGGCCATGGGCCATCCTCGTTACCTCCTAGCTCCTCACCATATGACCAAGCCGGATCGATCAGAGAAATGAGGGTCAGAATCCCAAACAGTCAGTAGTAGAGGGTTCTCAGATACATCCACTTTTAGAGGAGGTCCTAGCTCGTCTTGGACCTAGACAGGTAGATGAGCAGGAGGTTGTGAGAGAGAGGGATAGATCCCCTAGGAGAGTAGAGGACATAGCACATCAGGATGCTATTATTGCTGGTCATATGAGGGATTTACTGAGAGCACGCCCTCCTACCTTTGATGGTTCAGGAGGAGGTTTAGAGGCAGAGACCTGGCTACTAGATTTGGGTAGATTATTTTCCATGCACCCTTACAGTAGCAATACCCATGCCAGATGCACTATTATGCACTTGAGAGGATTCGCATCTACATGGTGGTGCCTAGAGGAGCAGAAGCTCCATATAGACATTGGTTCTCCGGTTCGGGGAGATTTCTTGAGAGGTGAAATTTGGCTCCTTCGAACATTGAGGCAGCCGTGAGGGTCAGACGAAGTTCCATGATTCACGCTTAGCTCTTCTCAGAGAGCAATACTTAATGTAGGTTCTTACCTTAACTCGCTAAAGATGCTATTGGCGATGATGAGCCTATGCTAGTACATCATTTTATCAGGGGCTTAAATGCCCGCATCAGTGGTGGTGTCTGAGTCTTTGAGCCAAAGACTATGGAAGTCACAGTGGAGAAGGCTCGCATAGTTGAGGAGAACCTTATTATGGCTTTAGGTGGGCATACAGGAGTGCAGATTGGGAGTGCTCCTGCAGCAGGTTTTAGTCCACGGGGTGGACAGGCACAGACAGGTGGTTCTTCCAAGAACCAACAGACACCCACAAAGGGTGGGCAGCAACAAAGAACACCTCAAAAGAACAATAACCCTCAACCACAACAACAGAACAATCCTCAATCAGGAAAGGGTCGCAACTGGTGGCGCAACAAGCACAATAGGCAGGATCAGCCTGCACAGAGTGCACAGTCTACCGTCAGTAGGGGTAGTTTTCAGCAGTCCAATGCACCTTCGGGTGGCAGAGGATTTGGTAGAGGTGCAGGTACAGGTTGTTATTCTTGTGGGCAGCATGGGCACATAGCTAGGCAGTGTCCGATGAGAGGTTCCACTGGTTATGGGCCTCGACCTACAGTTTCAGAGCCTACGGTGGGCGATGCAGGATGAGCTCATACAGTATATGCAGCGGTTAATGACCGCCAAGCCGATCACCAGAATACGGTGGTCGAATCTTCAGGTAAGTTAAATGGTGTTAATGTATCTATACTTTTTGATTCTGGAGCCACTGACTCCTTTATTTCACCATCCATTGTTGACCGTTGTGGTCTTGTGGAGGTTAAACAAGGTGGTAAATGGCAAGTTGAATTCGCCTTTGGGCTGAAAGTAGCAGTAGATAACTTAGTACATAACTGTGAACTTAAAATAGGTACGTTAACTACCTTAGTAGATTTATATGTTACACCTTTAGGATCGTACGATATAGTGTTAGGTATGGATTGGTTAGCATCTCATCATGCTGTAATTGACTGTCAACTTAAGACAGTTAGTTGCATTGATGATTTAGGTGCAAAATTGGAAATCGTAGGTATTCATAGACCTATCTCTTTGCGGATGATTTCTGCTATGCAACTAAAGAGATGTCTTCGTCAGGGATGTCAACTGTTTGCAACAACAGTTACCGATTTAGATGAGGGTGAGAGTCGAGAGGTATCTCTTGATGATCATCCTATTCTTAGGGAATTCGTAGATGTATTTCCCGATGACATTCCTAGAATGCCACCGAAGAGGGATATCGACTTTAGAGTTGACCTAGTTCCTGGAGCTGAGCCTATATCTAGAGCTCCTTATAGAATGACGACTCAAGAGTTAGAGGAACTTCGTATTCAGTTAGAGGAACTATTAGAAAAGGGTTTTATTCATCCAAGTGTATCCCCTTAGGGAGCACCTGTTATCTTCGTAAAGAAGAAGGACGGATCTCTTAGGTTGTGCATTGACTATCGTCAATTGAACAAGGTTACGATTAAGAATCGTTATCCTTTGCCTAGAATCGATGATCTTTTTGATCAAATTAAGGGAGCTAATGTGTTCTCTAAAATTGATTTGAAGTCCGGTTATCATCAATTACATATAGCTGAAGCAGACATCCATAAAACTGCTTTTCGAACTCGTTATGGGCACTATGAATTCACAGTAGTACCCTTTGGGTTAACGAATGCACCATCAGTATTCATGAGTTTAATGAATGGTGTATTTCGTACATACCTTGATTGCTTTGTCCTGGTATTTCTCGATGAAATTTTAGTCTATTCGAGGAACATAAAGGAACATGAAGAACACTTGAGACGTGCATTGGCGATGTTTAAGAGAGAACCAATTGTATGCAAAACCTAAAGAAGTGTGGGATTAATCGAAATAAAATACCTTGGATGGCGTGATATCCGAAAAGGTATTGTTGTGATCCTTCAAAGATCCAAGCTATTGTAGACTGGCCTGCACCTACTAATGTAGGTGAAGTTCGTAGTTTTATGGGGTTAGCTAGCTATTATAGACATTTTGTAGAGGGTTTTTCTAGGATCGGTCATCCTATTACTTCTCTTCAGAGGAAAGGGAAGAAGTTTGTTTGGACAGAACAATGTCAGTTAGCTTTTCAAACACTTAAAGAAAAGTTAACTAATGCGCCTATACTTATTGTTCCTGATCCTACTAAGGATTTCGTAGTTTGTGCGGATGCATCTTTAGAGGGTTTGGGAGCAGTCTTGATGCAAGATAGGCGTGTGGTTGCTTATGAGTCTCGCAAACTCAAGGACCACGAATTAAACTATCCTACTCATGACCTAGAACTAGCTGCAGTAGTGCATGCATTAGTTCGTTGGAGACATTTTCTATTAGGTCATCGCTTTGAACTTCATACCGATCACCGTAGTTTGCAATACATTTTCACGCAACCTAACTTGAATGCTAGGCAAAGACGGTGGATGGAGTTCTTGTGTGAGTACGATTTTGAAGTAAAGTATGTTCAAGGCAAAGAGAATGTAGTGGCTGACGCTCTTAGCCGACGTCGACATGAGATCTCTGCTACTACTCTTGAAGTAGATTTGAGAGGTCAAATAGTAGCTGCACTTCCTACTGATAGATTATATCAGGAAGTGAAGTCGGAGATTGAATCGGGTAGACCTTTAGAAGGTCGATTTGAAGGTTATGTCCTAGAATCGGATGGTATATTACGACATTTAGGTCGCATTTATGTACCTCATGTAGAGAGTCTTCGTACATTAATCATGACTGAAGCTCATCGAGCTCCGTATTCAGCTCATCCAGGTGTCAAGAAAATGCATGCCGATCTTAGGCAATTGTATTTCTGGCCTGGTATGAAACGTGATATTGCTGATTATGTATCAAGACGCCTTGAATGCCAGCGAGTTAAAGCTGAGCATCATCATCCTGCTGGATTATTGCAGCCACATCTCATTCCCGAATGGAAATGGGATATTATATCCATCGATTTTATTGTAGGGTTACCTACGTCATCATGTCGACATGATGCCATTATGGTAACTGTTGACTGTTTGACTAAAGTAGCTCACTTTTCACCTGTACGTTCATCATATAATGCTTCATCGGTAGCTAGGATATTAATGGAGGACATTGTTAGATTGCATGGAATTCCTCGTAGGATCATATCGGATAGAGATCATGTATTCACTTCAGCTTTATGGACTTCCTTGCAACGTGCATTAGGTACACAGTTGAACTTTAGTTCAGCTTATCATCCTCAAACCGATGGTCAAACTGAAAGAGTTAACCAAATATTAGAGGATATGCTTAGGATGTACGTAATGGACCAACAATCACGTTGGGAGGATTAATTATACTTAGTATAATTCGCTTATAACAATGGATATCAGAGTTCCATAGGTATGCCACCATTTCAGGTATTATACGGTCATCCTTGTCGAACTCCAATTTAGTTGGGATCTACCTGGTTGATAGAGTGTTACTTGGACCTGAGATGCTTCTCGAGACATGGAGCAACAGTTGATCAGATTAGAGCATTGATTGTAGCCTCAGATAGGCAAAATAAATATGCCGACATAGAACACCCATTGCTAAGATAGAGTCCAGCAATCACAAAGAAGTCCAATCCTGCGTGGAAAAGGCTCTAAGCTTGCACCATGATTTGTGGTGGACCATTCGAGATCTTAGAGAGAATTGGTCCCGTGGCATATCGACTTGCCTTACCACCCAGTTTGTCTCGTATTCATGATGTTTTTCATGTGTCAGTACTTAGACCATATCATCCCGACATATCTCATGTACTTGATTGGAATGCGTTACAGGTAGAGGACGGGCAGCTGGCTTTGGAGCCCGTGGCCATTCTTCAGCACCGGATGCTCGGTCTCAGGGGTCGAGACGTTGATCAGGTGTGGGTCCAATGGGATCCTAGCTATGAGGCTTCGGCTACTTGGGAGGATGCGACACGCATGAGGGAACTTTATCCCTATCTGTTCGCAGGCTTTCAGGAGCAAGCCTGATCCTAGGGGGGGAGGATGTAGTACCCCTCCGTTTATGCTATGCTTTCTGTTGATACTTTCTCATACTGTTAGACTTATGTTGTTTTGTTGGATACTTGGATCGCTGATTTTGAGTGATGATGGATTATTCTGTGACATGATGATACTTTGTGTGATGTTTATTGTTTTAGACATGACATGATTTAGCGTAGATGCTTAATTTCAGTTGTTATTGCTATGCACATGCTTGTGATGGACTAACAACATGTATTGAGTCAGTTTTCTGTGAGTGTATTGGTGTGGAGAATAGAATCGCATCACTCGCTTGCGAGTGCCCTGTGATATCTGTGATTTTCTCCGCACGGTGTGTCTATTTTAAATGCTTTATATATATATACATGTATGCACATTGTTTGCTTGGTTGCAGGATTTGCAGGTATATGACACCGACTCCACCTGTGTAATCAGGTCTGAGCGTGTCAAGACTCAACGAAATTGTTGAATGGGAGATAGTAGTTAGGTTTATCCTAGTCCAATCTCTAACCTTAGTATTAGTACGTTGTCAGTTTTTAGTTTGGGTCATAGGTTGTTTTGTAATGTGTTTATGTTGGTTAAAATTTAATGTTAATTATTATGCCTTAATTTTTGGTTATTTTAATTAATATTTAAATATGATTGAAATTTATTTACTTAATTATTTAATACATTAGTTAGTTTAATTAGTTAAATGGTTGGTCTTAAAAGGATTTAACTATTTAATTAAATAAATAAATAAATTAGATTAAATTAGTAAGTGCATAAATTATATTATATTTAAATAAATTAGAATTAAG
>VDFB02080879.1:90889-105755 GCA_007258455.2 Sequoia sempervirens | reverse complement strand
GTTACCCTATTTTCTAGGGTTTTGTAGTCCAAACATGATATAAAGTGGCTCTTACACTTTTTTTGATTACTATAGCTTGTGTAAGAGGCCCCATGGATACTGTTGTAATTGTAGGATGCATGAATAGGGCGTAGGATGAGAAATAAAGAAGGTATAGTTGCTGTCCTCAATAGTTTTGTGAAGAAAAACATGTGAAATGAGAGGTTCGCCTGTTTCAAACAAAAACATGTATGGGAGATATGATAAATTGGTTGTTTTTGAACATCAATATAATGATACACACACACACACATATATGTATGTATGTATATGTATTTTAAAAAATGTAAATGCAATTACCGGATGCTCTCCTAGAACAATAAATGCAACATATCATTAAAGAAATCTATATCTATGTATATAAATGTGTATTTCTAAATGCAAGTGTAAATGCAAAGAGCATATGGTTTTGTAGTGTTATAGATACAACATATCCATAAATTAATGTAATTGAAATTCTAAAGTCTTCAACACATATAATATGAAATCGATCAAACTATTAAACTACATGAGAAATAAATGAAAACAGTAAATGCATATGTATGTGTATTTGTAAATGTAGGTGTAAAATAAATAAGAATAATGAAAATTATAAAAGAATACAAGGAAAGGTCTCCTCCCTTCTTGGTAGTGATAACCTCCACACACAACCCTTAAAAATTATGAATAGAGGAATATAATCTTTGAAGAACTCAAAGTTGATTCTCTCCTAGCTGATGCAATTAGTCATTTTATCCTTACAAACATTTATAGTGATTACTGTTGTCACCTAGAAATGCACCCTATGCAAAGTTACGAAAATTGAACTTTCTAGAGCAACATGGGATCATTTCAAGGTTGTGGGTCACCTGAAGTTGAAATGAACCTTCGGAGAAGGCCGACTTCCTTTGGATATCACCTAAACTAATGATTTTGTATAGGGAAAAGGGAGGAGTACATGAATGAAAACTAATTTATGGTGATACACCGAATTGATAAGAAATCTTGAAATTAAAACAAGATGAACATACACTGAGAAGCTAATGGTCAATATTTCATTTACTCAACATAACCGCTTTAGACTTATGCATAATTCTTAAAAGGTTCCTGATCTACATATATATCTTAAGAAGGAAAGATGAATTTCACAGCTTTAAGGTATGAATATAGATTTATAAATACACAGTTGAGAACTTGCATAATCTAAAATATAAAAATGAGAACAATACAAACATTAACAGTAGCTTCCAAGGTAAACTTTGTGTTGTATTTCAGGTTTCAGTTGAGTTACAAAGTATACATTAGATGAGAAAGGATTACTAAAAATCACTAACTCTTTTTTAATGCATTATTTGAACTATTTACAAAAAGGAAAAAATGCCCTATATACCAAAGAGTGTCGGCCCCTTAGGGCTTACAAAAATATCTCCCTTCTAGATAAATCTTCCTCAGATCTTTTGATTGAAATTAGTGCCTCATCCCTCTATGTCCCTGCTGTGCATGTCGGTGAAGGAGTTGCCTCCATGAATGGTCCTCTTCAGATCTTTCACAGCTACCGCATTCATTTCCTGGTCTCATGTCTACTTTCTAACCTCCCTGGCTGAGCTGCTTTGAATGCTTCTGAGCTCAGAACAGATACACACTTCTTTTCATTATGTTGATCTTCTTCTCCCTGGTTAGACTGCCACGACTCATCCTTAGCTCACTCTCATTTGTCGATCATATTCCACATAGATTCCTCGGGCGGTCAAAAACTCCCTATGCGGAATCGCATGTCGGTGAGACACTAATCGTGTCTCGCCGATGTGATTATACCTCTCTGTAGCCATTGGAAAAACATGTGACAGTCGGTGAGACCTCCTAGCGAGCTACAAAAGTCATATTGATACCACCAAAATCCATCGGAAAGACAAACGACATCGGTCAGAAGTCATAGCGATCTTCACTGAGTCACACTGATACCCCTTTCCATCGCTTAGTCATCCGTATTCGGCAAGAGCTCCTTTAGTCAGTAGGAGGTCATACTACTCTTTGTGAGTTATATCGTTGTGCTCCTCCGTCGGCAAGACATCATGTGTCGGTTAGAGATCATGCCGAAGGCAATATACCATCGGCGAGCCCATTTCATATTCGGGGAGACTTCCTTTGGTCGGGGAGACCTATCGAGCCCCTCTGCTCTTGGCGAGCATGTCCATATCGGCAAGACCCTACCAAGTCGACAAGACCTCATGTCGAGCTCATTTCACTTACCCCGAGCTTGCCTTTTGTTTTGGCGAGACCCTATCCTGGTCGGCGAGACCTTTTCCTGAATTCAAAATTTCCACTAAGACTCCCCCTGTGGGGACCACCATTCCATGTCGGCGAGACAGTTCCCTTTCACCGAGACATCATACCGAAGGGAAAACCCTTCGACGAAACCTCCATACTTCGGCCAGACCTCCCGGTGAATACAAGTATCTCTCCCTGAGCTCCTATTTTGTTTCGGCGAGACCTTTTCAGGTCGGTGAGAAGTTTTTCCGAGCCCTTAAATCTTTTGGCGAGCTCCTTCAAGTTGGCAATACTTTCCGTGGTCAGGGAGACCTTATGCTGACGCTGTTGTCCTTCACTGAGACAACTCTGCTTCACCTAGACATCTCGACAAACTCCTCTTTTTGGCGAGGGCCTATGCCGAATTCACTCCGTGTCACCAAGAGATCCGTGGGTCGCTGAGACCTTTCATTCTTCTCTTTATTCTCGCTAGGCTCACTTTGTTTCGGCAAGACTCTTGCCGAAGGCAATATTTTTCCTCCCCCACTGACAGCCTTGTGAACAAATTTTGGCGAGACCTCCGTTAGTCACTAGGACCTTATGTCGAGCTCAAAATCTTCGGGCGAGCTCATCTCATATCGGGGAGACCTTCTTGTGTCAGCGAGACCTCTCGCCGAGCTCTCTCTTGTCTCCCCACTAACATCTCCTTTCGCCGAGACCACCCGTTTGTCGCCGGGAGTTCATACCGAAGGCAAAACCTTATGCCGATGGTGAAACCCCCTTCAGCAAGACCTTTTTTGTTCACTGAGACCTCCTGCCGAAGGCAAACGGTCTCCTCGGAGCCAACTTGGTGAAAGACTGTTGGTGTGACTCCTGCCGATCGAGAAGACCTCACAGCGGGTGACAAGACCCCATGGCGAAAGCATTCCACTTCCGCAAGACAACAGGAAGGTCTTGCCGACTTCCTTCTTTAGTGATTTTTGTGCCCAAATGATTGAAGCAGACTCTTCGACTGAGCTCTTTGTGAAATGTCATTCGACACATGACCTAACCCTTGATACAAAAATTATCAATCTGTCCTTATGAACATCTGAAACACAATTAATCCTGCCCGATTGAGCCCATAGGTGAAAATTGAGCAACATTTCTGGCAACCTTTGCTGGATGTTTTCCTGCTGAACATGAAAAATAGTAGCCAAAACTTGTCCATTGGGCATGGAGTCATTAGGAAGCTCAGAAAACAAATAGAACATCAATTTTGCACATGGCTGAAACATGTTCGAGTTGATTATATAGGTCATAATAGATTGTCCAAACCTCAAGAAATAGGAGAAACCGAAAAGGAAATATTTACTGTGCTAAAACACCACTTAGGAAAAGGAAAAAACATCTAAACTAAAGTGCAGAAGCACTTATTGGAAACATAAACCTAAACTAATATGTACAATAGAGGAACTCCTCAAACTTGGAAACAAGGTTTGAGGTGTATCCCATTAACTGGGATAGGAAGCACTTCACCTTCTATTGTGGCCAGTTGATATGCATTGTGTTCCTTGCAGTCTGTGATAATAAATGGACCGATCCACATATTGTCAAACTTGGTATGATGGCCTGGCCTATTTTTTAAAACATCCCATTTCAGCACAAGATCTCCCACCTTGAAATTTTTTTCTGTAGCCTTCTTGTCAAATGTCTTCTTTGTCTGGAGCTGATGATACTCCAAAACCTTCATTGCTTTATCCCTTGATTCTTTGAGCTCCATGAGCTCTACATATCTCACAGACATTGGGTCCTATTCCTCAAACATCTCCAACTGGTGAATAATGTCTAGAGCTGGAAGCTCTATGGATAGAGGTAACCTGGCTTCCTTGCCATAGAATAACATGTATGGTGAATTACCAATAGACCTCTTAGGAGTCACTCTGTCTGCCCAAAGTGCATACTTTAATTTAATGTGCCAGGTCCTTTGATTATCCTCCATTGTTCTTTTGATAATCCTGATGAGATTCTTATTTGTGCTTTCAGCTAAACCATTACCCTGAGGGTAATAATTTGAGGATGTATTCAAATGAATGCCATGTTTAACGGCCCAATCAGTTACTCTTAGACCTACAAATGCCAGAGCATTATCATATATGATAGAGTTAGGGACTCCAAATCTGGTGACTATATCCTCATAGAAGCTCAAAACTGAAGACTCTTTTGCTTCTATCAAAACTATTGCTTCTATCCACCGTGTGAAATAGTCTGTAGCAGTCAGCACCCACTTGTGACCAGCACTGGATGGTGGGTTAATCGGCCCAATAAAGTTGATGCCCCATCTCATGAAGGGCTACTCCACTTGAATTGGATGTAGAGGCATAGCAGGCAGCTTTTCCTTTCCTAAAAATAGAGCACATTTGACACACTTTCTTGACCATGCATAAGCATCTTTAAATAAGTTGGGCCAATAGTAACCAGCTCTCATTATTTTCCATGCAGTAGTTCTGGGAGCAAAGTGACCTCCTGCAGCTCCATCATGAAACTCATGCAGTACCTTCTTGATCTGATCACTATGAATACATCTTAATAGAACACCATTTAAATCCTTTTTAAAAAGAACATTATTTACTAGCACATATGGTATGGACTGTAGTCTGAAGTATCTTCTTTTAGCTCTGTTCAAACCTAATGGACACTCACCAGTTTGTAAAAATTGGGTCATGTCTTGAACCTAATTAATTGTTACCACATGCACATCGTCTTGAGCATCCTGAGACTCATTTGTATTAGCAAACACAACATCCTTTCCTAATTCATTTTCACTACTTGACCCTATAGCGAGCTGTTCACAGAGACCTTTACCTCTAACTAGTTTGGTAATTTTGATATCCACATCATATTCCATGACCTTAGTGATCCACTCTGCTCTTTTCTCATTCAGATCTTTCCTCAACATGAATTCCTTGACGCTTGGGTGTGCAACCATGACATGAATTTTATTATTAGAGATTAAAGGCTTGAATTTCTTTAGGCTTCTAATTACGGAGAGAACATGCTTCTCAACAAATGTATACCTCTCTTCGTAATCAGCAAGTACTTGACTAAAGAAGGCTATGGGCTGTTCTAGGTTATCACTATTTTTTTGTACTAGCATAGCAGAGATTGAACCAGTGCTGCCAAAAGCATACAAAAAGAAGTCTTTGGAGAAATCTGGATTTACCAGTGTTGGAGCTGATGCTAAATCTTCCTTGACTCCTTCAAAACTATGCTTTGCTTCTTTTGTCCAACTGAAAACTGTACTCTTTTTAAGCATGGCGGTCAAGGGCTATAACAAGTTTGCAACATCAAGGATGAATCTCCTCAAAAAGTTGATTTGGCCCAAAAAGCTCTGCAAAACCTTCTTGTGACTAGGTAATGGCAACTCAAGTATGGCTTTGACTCTTTCAGGATCAATAGTAATTCCTTGCTTTGACACTATGTATCCTAATAATTTCCCTTCATGAACAACAAAGATACTTTTTTTCGGATTGAGAGAGATACCAAACTCTCTACATTTTTTGAAAACTTGTTTAAGGTGTGACAAATGTTCATCAACATTCTTAGAATAAACTGTAATGTCATCTAAATAAATCAACATAATCTTATTGATCAAAATTTGAAACGCCATGTCCATGGCCCTCTAAAACGTGGTACCAACATTAGATAAACCAAAAGGCATTCTTTTGTATGCCATGGCACCCCACTTAGTTGTAAAAGCAGTTTTGAACTGATCTTCCTCTCTAACCAGCACTTGATTATAGCCTGAAAAACCATCTAACAAGGAAAATCTTTCAAAACTGGCAACTACTTGTAATATTTGTTCCATGGAGGGCAGCAGGTAGTGATCTTTCAAAGATGCTCGGTTAAGGTCCCTAAAGTCTACACAAAGTCTTATTTCACAATTCTTTTTTCTAACCGGAACAAGATTAGAAACCTAGGATGTGTGCTTAATTGGGAATATGATACCTCCCTCAACTAACTTGGTCAGCTCTTTAATCATTAAGGGCTCGAGCTTAGGATTCAAGGGCCTTTGTTTCTGCCTTACTAGCTTAGCATTAGGTTCTAACTCAATTGTGTGCTGAGCAATATGGGGATCAAACCATTTCAAATATGAGTATTCCCAAGCAAAGACATCATAAAATTCTTGGCATAAAGCAACAAAAGATTGTTTATCTTCATGTGAACAAATTTTTCCTATCTTAAGGAGTTTACCTTTGAAAATCTCCAGTTCTTCATAATGCTCTTGTTTGATTTGCAAGCCAGCTTTACCATTTTTAAACTGATCATCAGTACTAAAAATAGACTCTAAGGTGACAAGACCCTTGGATAATTTATTTGTCTTCAGCTATATGACTTGATCATTGTACTGTTGCTTAAGTTTCGCTTGATTCACCATGGAGAACTTATCTTCTTCGAGCAAGAAAGAGAGAATCTGTTCATCGCTATCAAAAACTTGCCAGTGAATGTTGTTATCAGGAATTGATGGCCTGACCACAACTTTCACATACTACTGTACTTTCTCTTTTCTAATGTCACTTGGAATATCAAACTGTGCTCCAATGGCTACAAGCCTAACAACGTGTTTGTTCTAGTTCCTCAGAATAGACACTAAGTTAAAGGCATCAAAATCCTCAATCATATTCCACACTCTATTTCTATAAGACTTTAGTGTGTCATTTTTAGCAACATTCAGGCCTCTTATTTGGTTGAAAATTAACTCACTATCCCCATAAACTTTCAAGCGGGTTATTCTCCTCTTCCTTGCCCACTCAATACCTTGAACAAGGCCCTCATACTCGACAGTGTTAGTAGAGCACGCAAAAGAAAAATGGAAAGTAGAATAATACCTATCACCCTGTGGAGATACAAGAATTGCACCTCCTCCTGCTCCATTCTTTCTCTTGGAACCATCAAAGAACATCTCCCAAAGTCCACCTTGCTATTGTAGTAGCTGACCTAAATCCTTTTCAAGGTTTGGAATCTCTACGTTAGGCTCAAGTATGACATAGTTACCCATACCATCATCTCGAATGAGGTCTTTAGGATTGTCCAACACATTTTCAACTGCCCATTCATGTAGAAACACATCAAAAAACAACTTCTGCTTGAAATTCTTGAGTAGCAGCCAGATCACTGTTAGTGAAAATGACACAATTTGTGTTTGCAACAATAGGAGCAACATTGATGGGACTTGGGTTATATGGATCAATGTGATCCTTGGCCAATCTTTTAGATTTAATGGTAACCTTGGTTCTATATCTCATTCTAAACAACATATGTGACCAATCAACTGACACATAACCACCTATCTTGGATGTGAAGTCTCTTGATAAGCACAAGGAAAAGAAAGGTGGAAGGTCTATGACACATGTCTTAGGGAACTAAAAAATTAGGACAAGCATGAAGGGTAAGACTCAAATCTTTAATGATGCCCAGTGTATTAACAAAGGTACCATCCAATTGGATTACTCCTTTCTCTAAAGGTTGATACTTTAGCCCAAGCTTGTCAGCAATATGCTTTGGCATCACAGAGCTACTAGCTCCACTATCTACCATACAGTTATGAACTAACTTATCACCAATGATCACTGACACGTAAAAGGGAGGTGGTTTGACTTCTTTTCCTGCCTCTTTGCTGGGCTATTTATCATTTTCTTGAGGATTATTTGTCAAAATAGTCCTAACTTGACCTATTGGAGACTCAGATTCATTAGACATTTTTAAACTTGTCAAGGCTGACTGTAACATATCCTTTTGACCTGGGATGACTAATGAATCCCACATAGACATCGTTACATTTATCCTTTTCATACTATCAAGAATGTTAAAGGGTACTGCTGGGTTTACCTTATGATGTACCTTTACACCAGCATGATCAGCTTGCAAGCGTGGTTGCTCCTTCAGTGGGAGTTGTTGATTTCCTTGTGAACCACTAGTCACTTGAGATGTAGATGGTTCAATAGCTGATGCCTTTCCTCTGTCAGCTGCTTGATCAAGCTCAAAAGCTCTTTTCTTTGCCCTAGTGTTAGCTACAATTGAAGAATTATCTACATTCAATCCACATAATTCTTCACCTTGCCAGTTGAGTAGGGTAGCATCATTTGCAAACTAATCTTGGTGTTATGGAGATGACTAATTAAGTGCATGCTATTGTGAGCTTGATGCATTTTGTACCATCAATGCTTGATTGATGAGTCCATTTGAACAAGTGGCTTGATTGTGGGGCTGGTTGCAAGGGTAGCACCACTCATAATTGACTGCTAAATTGTTTTGAGTAGGAACCAGGTCCTTGATTGCACTAACAGGTGCTGGAGCATAGGCCTGAAAAGGTCTTGTGTTCACATTCTATCTTGGGCCCTGGTAATTGCCCTGGTAAGCTTGTCACTACCTTGATATGCTTGTTGCTGACCTAGATTCTGCTGTTGATAAGGCCTACTATATGATTGCTGTTTCTCTAAGCTTACAAGCTTGTTACCAAAAGACTGCAATAGACTTTTGATTTCATGTAACTCATTCAGAGAACCTGAAGTAGCATTTTCTTGTGTTACAACAATTGGAACATCAGTTGGCAGCATTGGTACAACTGGTAGAGGTGTGAAAGGAGGTATCTGCGAAGGGATATTTGCATGAATCTCTAGAAATATAGGCACTAGTGGCCTAGGAGTGAGCTTACCATCTTGTATTAAGTTGTTCTTAGCTCTGATTGCTATTTCAAAAGCATCTGGCAAAGACACTCCTCCCATTGATTGTATCATAACAGCTATATCGTTGTTCAGAGCCCTCAAAAAGTATAAAAATGCATATTCCGAAGGTGGCCTCACCGTTGTAGGGATTCTATCCCAGGTTCTTTGAAATCTGAAATTGAAATCATTCATTTGCTCTTGTGGAGCCCTCTTAATTGTAGTTAATTGTTCCAATAAAGACAAGTTATCAGACCTGTCCTGAAATTGTTTATGCAACTTGTCTCCAAATTCATTCCAAGTTGCAATTGAACTGACTGGTAGGCTCCTATACCATTGCACAACTCTTCCTTTCAGTGAAGTAGCTAATAATCTCACAGCAACATCCTCTTGGGTTATGTGATGGACTCCGCATAACGAAGCCACATCTCGCATATGTTTAATCGGGGTAGTCTAGTCTTCCCCTGTGAAAGTTGGCAGACTCTTCAAGGCTGCCATTGGAATGTCATTATGCTGTGCCAAATTCAAAGGGCTCCCTCCATTGAAAGCAACAAAAGGTTGATTCCTTGGAGCGGCCATTGGAGGTGGCTGAGATGGATTTACTTGCACTCTGGAGGAAACCAAAGACGAAACAACAATGTGTGATCCCACAGATGGAGGAGTAGATTTGGATCTTCTGGAATAAACAAATGTTGTTCCTGGCCTTTCTGTTGCTTTGCCTTTTCTTCTTGGTGGTGACAACTACAAATATTCAAAAGGGAACAAGCTGCTCCTTGTCTGAACTCTTCTCATAAACTGTAGAAGGCGCTGATTCTGAAGTTCTTCCTCTTTATGGAGTCGCCAAGTACGCCAGAATGACTTCTGTAAAGTCTGAAACTTGCTGGTTGCATACCAAACCAACAAAATCACTTGGAAATTGTCCCACCGGGCGTGCCAGAAACTATTGTCACCTAGAAATGCACCTTATGCAAAGTTACGAAAACTGAGCTTTCTAGAGCAACATGGGATCATTTCAAGGCTGTGGGTCACCTGAAGTTGAAATGAACCTCCGGAGAAGGCCGACTTCCTTTGGATATCACCTAAACTAATGATTCTGTATAGGGAAAAGGGAGAAGGAGTACATGAATGAAAACTAATTTATGGTGATACACCAAATTGATAAGAAATCTTGAAATTAAAACAAGATGAACATACACTGAGAAGCTAATGGTCAATATTTCATTTACTCAACATAACCCCTTTAGACTTATGCATAATTCTTAAAGGTGCCTGATCTACATATATATCTTAAGAAGGAAAGATGAATTTCACAGCTTTAAGGTATGAATACAAATTTATAAATACACAGTTGAGAACTTGCATAATCTAAAATACAGAAATGAGAACAATACAAACATTAACAGTAGCTTCCAAGGTAAACTCTGTGTTGTATTTCAGGTTTCAGTTGAGTTACAAAGTATACATTAGATGAGAAAGGATTGCTAAAAATCACTAACTCTTTTTTAATGCATTATTTGAACTATTTACAAAAATGAAAAAATGCCCTATATACCAAAGAGTGTCGGCCCCTTAGGGCTTACAAAAATATCTCCCTTCGGGATAAATCTTCCTCAGATCTTTTGATTGAAATTAATGCCTCATCCCTCTATGTCCCTGCTGTCCATGTCGGTGAAGGATTCGCCTCCATGAATGGTCCTCTTCAGATCTTTCACAGCTACCGCATTCATTTCTTGGTCTTGTGTCCACTTTCTAACCTCCCTGGCCGAGCTGATTTGAATGCTCCTGAGCTCAGAACAAATACACGTTTCTTTTCATTCTGTTGATCTTCTTCTCCCTGGTTAGACTGCCATGGCTCACCCTTAGCTCACTCTCATTTGTCGATCATATGCCACATAGATTCCTCGGGTGGTCAAAAGCTCCCTATGCAGAATCGCATGTTGGTGAGACACTAATCGTGTCTCGCCGATGCGATTATACCTCTCTGCAGCCATCGGCAAAACATGTGATAGTTGGTGAGACCTCCTAGCGAGCTGCAAAAATCATATTGATACCACCAAAACCCATCGGCAAGACAAACGACATCGGTCAAAAGTCATAGTGATCTTCACTGAGTCGCACCGATACCCCTTTCCATCACTTAGTCATCCGTATTCGGAAAGAGCTCCTTCAGTTGGCAGGAGGTCATACCACTCTTTGTGAGTTATATTGCTGTGCTCCTTCGTTGGCAGGACATCATGTGTTGGTGAGAAATCATGCCGAAGGAAATATACCATCGACAAGCCCATTTCATAGTCGGGGAGACTTCCTTTGATCCCCTATACTCTCGGCGAGTACGTCCATGTCAGCAAGACCCTATCGAGTCGGCAGGACCTCATGCCGAGCTCATTTCACTTACCCCGAGCTTCCCTTTTGTTTCGGCGAGACCCTATCCTGGTCGACGAGACCTTTTCCTGAATTCAAAATTTCCACTGAGACTCCCCCTACGGGGACCACCATTCCATGTTGGCGAGATAGTTCCCTTTCGCCGAGACATCATACCGAAGGGGAAACCCTTCGGTGAAACCTCCATACTTCAGCCAGACCTTTCGGCGAATACAAGTATCTCTCCCCGAGCTCCTATTTTGTTTCGGGGAGACCTTTTCAGGTCAGTGAGAAGTTTTTCCGAGCCCCTAAATCTTTCGGCGAGTTCCTTCAAGTCGGAAATACTTTCTGTGGTCGGGGAGACCTTATGCCGACGCTGTCATCCTTCACCGAGACAACACTGCTTCACCCAGACATCTCGGCGAACTCCTCTTTTCAGCGAGGGCCTATGCCGAATTCACTCCGTGTCGCCGAGAGATCTCCGGGTCGCTGAGACCTTTCATTCTTCTCTTTATTCTCACCAGGCTCACTTTGTTTCGGCAAGACTCTTGCCGAAGGCAATATTTTTCCTCCCCTGCTGACAACCTTGTGAAAAAATTTTGGCGAGATCTCCGTTAGTCGCCGGGACCTTATGCCGAGCTCAAAATCTTCGGGCAAGCTCATCTCATATTGGGGAGACCTTCTTGTGTCAGTGGGACCTCTTGCCGAGCTCCCTCTTGTCTCCCCACTGACATCTCCTTTCGCCGAGACCACCCGTTTGTCGTCGGGACTTCATACAGAGGGAAAAACCTTATGCCAACGGTGAAACCCCCTTCGACAAGACCTTTTTTGTTCACCGAGACCTCCTACTGAAGGAAAACTGTCTCCCCGGCGCCAACTTGGTGAAAGACTGTTGGTGTGACTCTCGCCGGTTGGGATGACCTCACAGTGGGTGACAAGACCCTATGGTGAAAGCATTCCGCTTCGACAAGACAACAAGAAGGTCTTGCCGACTTCCTTCTCTGGTGATTTTTGTGCCAAAATGATTGAAGCAGACTCTTCGAATGAGCTCTTTGTGAAATGTCATCTGACGCATGACCTAACCCTTGATACAAAAATTATCAATCGGTCCTTATGAATATCTGAAACACAATTAATCCTGCCCAATTGAGCCCATAGGTGAAAATTGAGCAATAATTACTAGAGGCACATAGACCAATTCTTCATAATAGAAGAATTTGATCATACTTTTCCAATGATGGAATTATGAGAAAACCTTAGGTTAAATGAATAATTCCTAGCTAAGTTCTTTAAATCATGTCCAACTTTATAAGAGAAGACCATTGCTAAGTGTACTTGGATACCATGGAGAAAGGCTAGTCTTTGGGCTCTTTCATCAATCATCCTACCTTAAAACATACCAAAAATCTCCTAGCAATTAGACATAGGAAGATTTAATATGACTTAAAAAAATTTATTGCCAAAGCGTAAACTTATGATGACTTAACCAGCCTAGTACACACTCCCTCCCCAACCACTTAGACATATGGAAATTAAATGTAAATTTGCTGCTATTTTTTAGTCATGTAGGTGTCCAATAAACCACTTAGTGGTGTTTCCCTTCAAGTTTATTTTTCTTGAATGAAGAGCAAAAGTCCTTTGATTACAATTAGAGAATACATTTGAGGCCTTGGTTGTGTAACTGGTGGACCATAGTCACATTTAACACTTGTTACAAAGTTTGGGAGTTAAAATGTTAAGTAGATTTGATTTGTGATGGACACATTTGGACGGTAGTAACAATACTTGCAATATATCAAGATTTGATTACCTTATAACCTGTGAAATTCTAGCGATGAAATGATAGATTAATCATAATGTCACCTTGGGATCACATCACCATGAAAGAACTTCATCCAACATCCCTTATGAGTGCGGGTACCACCAAATAGGTATTTGTCGAGGATCTTCCTTGATGAGGAAATTCAGAAGAGAAGAGGAAAAGCGAGACATAGTATGTCTAAAAGAGGGAGATCAACTAGAGGTCAAAAGATTAGAAGAAAATTTCGTGAACGCATGGAATTTTTTCTTTGAAGGGGGTTCTTATGATGATGAGAGCATAGGTGACGTCGAGGTGCCCTTGAGGTACAAACATCTACGGAAACAATGGGTACCCAAGGAACTTCCTCCAATAAACCCCGATTTTTGTGTCAACGAGAGGATATATCGCATTGCACCATCGTCATTACATGGTTTAGGCCTATTTTGCATGGACGACATAAAGGTCTGTTACAACAAAGTTACTGAATTGATGGAGTATGTTGGACCCTATTACAGTTACAAAGATTGGATGCAATTGGTTCGATATACACGAAGTATGCATAGGTATGCACTGTCAGCAAATTATATACAACTAAAAGATAAGGATCAAAATAAAGGAGTGGCTATGTACATTGACGAAAGGCTAAAAGCATCAAGGAATATTGCAGGGTTTATAAATAGTACACAGTACAAATTAGATATGAGCAAAATGTTTTATTATTATGTTTTTTCATAAGTTTTTTTGGTTAATTTCAATAATGTTTTTAATATTCTTGTTGTAGTCAACTAATCGAGGAAAGGCACGAGTAGTAGAGGAGAGCATCCATAGTGAGGTGCAGTCAATATTTTGTGATAATGACATCGCTTATTCAGCAAACCCTTTTGATACGATAAAGAAGCTCCAAAAAAAATGCAATGAAGAAATGGCTAAGTTGATGTTCATAGTGCCTCAAATAGATGAGATAAGAGAGAGGGTTAAAGTATTGACTGAGAGATTACAAAACTTGCAAGTAAGCTGTCATGAGGTCTTTAATTATAACATAAGTTCATTCAGGGTTTTATATTTTGTGCTCTTTTATGTCATGAACTAAAATATGTGTTGTTTTTACAAGGTTATTTTCCTCCTCATGATGCTCCTGGGCATGATCAAGGTACTGCAAGTGCTTCTCGAGGAGTAAGGGTTGGTACAAGTGTCCATCCTATTATTCCTATGCATACATCACATCATCTGACCCCATCATCCGTGCCTATATTGTCGTCTGAAATGTCGGCAACACATACCATGTAGGGATCCGTTAATGCACCCTCTGGCAGTGAACACATACTAGAACATGCGTTAGGACATGTACTTGGGGATGCAGAGGCCACTAGTACTGGTGATGTTTTAGCAGCATTTCCTAGATCTTCCTATATTACTAGTACGGGAACATTTCCGGTCAAACTTTTGGTGACCGAGGATTTTGTTCCCATAAAGATAGAGAAGGTCCCAGGTACTTTAAAAATTTTTAATTATTATTCTATATATAATCCAATTGAAATTCTTACTTATTGGATTGCTCTTTTAGACTATTGATCCCAAATGATCATTTTGTAGGAAATGATGTTTTTATAAACATCTAAGTGATATTACATCGGAGCTCTTTGGGCCCACCATACATACATGGTGGAATGCCCAAAATCAAGTTTTAAAAGATGAGCTCATTAACTATTTAGTTGTGCTCTTCGGTGATAAAACATTT
>VDFB02080879.1:74011-90789 GCA_007258455.2 Sequoia sempervirens | reverse complement strand
GATATCTAAAATATTGCATCCATTATAAAATGCATAAAAAATCCATTACCGCACCCCGCGGCAGCATATGTTCAATTCTAAAGGTCCTTGATGGGTTGGAGAGAGAAAGAAAGTAGTGTAAACCTTTACTACAATACTGTGGCAATCAAAAGAGGTATGTGCAGGATGGTGGGACATAAGAGACAATATGAAATGTTTACCTCTATATCATGACAGCTAAATATAAGGAGCATGAGGTAGCAAGAAGGGAAACACTTAACAATGAAAGTAACTTGTAGCCCTACAAGGAGTAAATAATTTGACACTACAGTATGGTGGTAAATGTTCGCTTAGTCGTTGGAGGTAACCTATTGTCCTGTGATGCTTTAAAGTGGAGTGGGTGGGGTGGTGGTATGAGATTTTTTAACCGGTCATCCTGCAACAAGAAAAATAAATAAGTGCAATATAGCGGGGAGAATAAAGAATGATAAAATTACATCACCACCCCACGATAGTCTTGATATGACGGAGCAGTACTATGATACAATTTTTCAAAGCATTTATATCGACAATGGAAATGATTACACCACCTATCTCGGACCGTTTGATCCTCCAATATCATGGGAATATATTCAAAATCAAAATAGAGACCAATTATGAAATATTTTGCACGAATTCAGAATAATAGTGAAGTGACTGAGCTCAGTAGCAAATATACTTAGAATTTGATGCCATCTTTGCAATCATTCACAAGAGCTCAGTGTGCCAAAGACAAGGGAATTCAAGGAAGAAGACTTTGTAGCTACCATTTCGTCAGGTAAGTTCACAGAAACCCTTCATAACAAGTGTACAAGTGTTGAATTTTCTTAATTTTGCAAGTAGATTCTTAAAAGGGTCAAGTAGAAGTAAATTTTACATCATGCCAGCTAAAAGGAGTGAACTTGCAAGTAAAAAAGTAGAATCCACAACCCCTAAAACAAAGAAAAATCCTTTGCAACAATCCATATTAGGAGTGTTACCCAATTCAATGGATAAAGGATTCAAAAAGGTATTTAGAGACATAGCTCATGGGTGAATAGATGCAATTATTCCTATCTTAGGGTGGGATTAATTTTGGTATTTTTATGATAAGAGGGATGGAAAGATTCCAGTTTCAAATCCTTGGGATTTAGATTTGGCCAATCTGATAGTTCCAAACATCTTTGTAGATGTCGAGTTTATTAGAGTATTGGCACAACATTATCACCCTGCCACTAGAACTGTCAAAATGTCATACGACTCATCATTAGTAGTATTGACTAAATCAACAATTTTTGAGTGCTTTATGTTGAATAAACAAGCCATCACTAAGGTCAACTTGGACAGAAGTGAGGAGTATTATATGAGATTGAGAAAAACCTATATGAGTGATGAACTTCCTATGCACATGAAAACGAGGTGCAAATAATAAGAGGATACCTATCTCCCCTTCTACAATGAGCCATTTGTTGTAGAAGACTTTCAAATATATTTCAAAAGAACTTATTTTTCTTTGTGTCAAGTTCTTGGAATGGATGCTCAAGAAAATATGCCAATCAGTCTCATGATGATGGCAATAAAAATTCAAAACCCTAAAGTGAACATTGAGTATAACTTTACTGCATTGAGGGTTGCATGAGGGGTTCTTACAAGTGAGAGGAAACATGGCCTCCACCACTTTCAAAAGCTACTCTTTGTTGTGTCACTTAATATTGTATCATAACGAAGATAAATGGACTAAAATAATGTGCTAAGGGATGACTTATTAACAGGGAAATAGGTTACCCATGCAACATTGGTGTTACATCTAGGATAGAAGATGTAGAAGAGGTGATTATGAAACATTCCATGTTGATTTTGTGGTAAGATTCATGGCCACTCTTGGTCATATTTCACCAAGAATTCCTACTGAAATTAGAGAGCTACTTAAACCCTTAGCACTAAAGCCAGATTAAGGGCACTGGAAAAATTTTGGTGATTGATTCTTTCTACCTAAACATACTATGATAAGAGTCTATGGATGTCCACAAGCTCCACACATTTTACCCAAGTTCGCTTCTCTTTGAATTATGTTTCTAGAGTTTATGTGGCATTTATTATGGATGGAAAAGCATGTTATAAAAAGGTAGAAAAAAGACACATTCCTTCCCGACCTAACTGTATATGGAGAATTTTCCATTGGGTATGATACCCTTGAAGAATTGCAAGGTTATTTAAAGGTTAAGTATTCTTTGAAATCGAAGGGGAAAGGGTCTTTAACCCAAAAGGTCATGTAAACTTTGTAAGGAATAAAATTCTCACTAGAACTAGGATTACCAATGAAGTAGATTATGAAGAAGATGTGATTAGAAATTCCTTACACCTCAAGAAGTGTTCCAGAGGAAAAGGAAATGGGAGATTCTAAGGAGATTTGAAGAAGAGAAAAAGAAGAAAGAAATTGAATTCCTAGGATTTTATGACATATGTAGAAGAAAAAGATCCTGAGATTTTATGTTGAGCCAGCAAAGGAATTTGGAGGGAAATCCCCAAAACCCACCAAGTTGCCCATTAAGAAGCCACATGGAGTTGCAATTTCAAAGCCCCTTCCAAACACTGCTTTAGTACAATTCATTTCATTAGACTCACCTCCAAAGGATTTAGGGCCTAAGAGGCAGAGAGTAAATGAATCAACTCCCCTTGTGGCATATGAAATGAGTGAAGAGATGGGGGGTATAGAGGAAGTGGCTAGTGTGGTAAAGCACTTAAAAGATGTTGTTGAAGTTTATCAACCACTCCCTGAGCCTACAACATATGCTCATCAACCTGAAGAAAGAGTGGATGTGCACACACATGGTGAACAAGAAATGCATGATGACAGAAGAGTGGTTTTTGCTCTTAGGTTTATAGAGGATGATGAATTCATCAAAACTATTGAATTCAAGGGTTTTTGGATCAAGATGAAAATGAAGGAATTTGAGGAGAGACTTCAAATCAATAATATGGGTGTTGAAGAGTCACAATATGATCAAATTGTTACCCAAACATTCGATGAGCTAAGAATCAATGAAACAAATATCAGTCCATAGGAGGCCAGACAAATGGTGGTGGAAAGAAACATATTAATCATTCCTGGGATGGAGTTGAAAGAGATGTTCTTACTAGATCAAGTAAGAAATCAAGAAGATTCCATGCTAATTACTAAATTCAATTGAGATGAGGGAATGAGTGGTACATGTTACAATCCAAGGATTGAAACCCTAGCCTTTTTTACAAAACAGAAAAGAACATAAAAACCAAGATTGCTAGATGTTGTGTAGGAGATGAGAGGAACTACCACAGCCAAAACACTCCAAGATACATCAGCATTGGAAGAAACTACTATGACTATGTAATCAATAATGTTTACCCAGGTTTTTGTTAAAATTTTGGAGGTTAGACTAGTAGAATCTGAGAAAGCACAAACTAATTGGAATGATGAAGTAAATAAGTTGTTCATGGAGAATGTAAAGCTAAAGCAATAATTGAAGGGAGCGGGTCCTTCCCAAAGCACATAAATTATAGTGTACAATCCCTCAACAATTCAAAAAAATTATTTAGAAGCAATTACAACTGATTAGGTAAATGTATTGAAATAGGAAATTGAAAGTTTAAGGAAACTCAATGAAGAGATCAAGGGAGGACTGCAAAAATAGATATTTAGTGTATTGGAGAAGATCTTAGAACATAGAGTTAAAATAACTATGGATAAAGTAGAGAATGTATATAATTTTTATGTTTCTTTGACTCAATCACTTGAGAAAAAGAAGGCTCACGCACCAATTTTGGACCCCTTGTTCAAGAAATGGAAACCCATACACCACACACTGATGATTGTGTAAAGTCTTACAAAGAAGTGTAGAAGCTCTTGCAACTTTGAAGCCTACAAAGAAGATGGTGAAAATGGTTATTGATGAGCATCAATACATATCTAGAGAGAGTCAAAAGTTTACAACAAGAATGGAGCCATTTCATACACTCAAGCAATGGTTTGTACCAAAAATACAAGGGGATGATGATAAACTTAAAGAATTCAATGATTGGAAGAAGGAATTCAATCAAATAGTCTTGAATTGTATTTGCTCATTTAGAAAAGAATCAAGAGATGAATGTGCACAGTTTCAACTTGATTTTAGATGGGATGTTTGTATTAGGCTTAGGGTACTCAAAAGTCATTATAGAGGCTATAGGACTACTAGACAACAGATGGAGAAATCATTTGGCTAACTTACCACAAATCCAGGGATATAAGTGGCCTAATGATTATACAATACTCCAATGGGAGCAGACATGTCTAGCTCCCCTAGAAGAATAAGCCTTGCACCAGTGAAGTACCAAGCCTTGGGTGCACAATCTTGGAGAGAGGAACCTCTGAAATTAGATCATCACGGGTACCTTATGATGAATAATGGACTTTGGGTGTACTACAAGTGTTGTAGGATTCCATATTTGAAAGTTTTTTTATGCTTTCTTTCCTTAATTGTATTTATGTAGTCACAAACAAACAATGATAGTTAATACCTTTTGTTTATGCAAATGAGCGGATAAATGAAGTGTCTTTTGAAATGTAACTATCTGTAGCTTGTCTCTTCCCTTAGTCACTTATAAAAGGGAAACTAAGACTGGGTAAGTAAAAGAAATATAGTTAGGAGAACAAGGGAAAATTTTGGTATACATTGTAAAATATTTTGAAGTAAATCAATGGAAAGGAAGCTATAATTTGGTGGCTGAAATTTTAGTTTCAATTGTTTGTTGATATCATTGTGTATGATTGTGTGGTTTTCTCTAGTTTGATATTTCCTTATTATTTAAATTAGTGTATCAAGGACATATTTGATTTATTGAAACACATTTTTTATTTTTGTGTGGTTCATTTAACTAGTTTCTTCAAGGAAGGATTAAATTTTTTAAGTAAATCACAATAATCTAGAAGGATTGTTCAGATCAATAAGAAGAGTCTCATAATCACTTCATTGCACATTTATGCAAGGCATAAACATCTAAAGTTCCAAACAACTAGAGTTATAGCCAAAAGGAAGAGGACACATATCATTCACATCTTGACTCCATTGGCCAACAAGAAAGGGCATTGATCATTTCCATCCAAAAATATTTCATAAAAATCTTATTTATACATTTTAATTTTTTGTAGTAGGAGTAGGAGTAGGAGTTAGTTTTTCTTTTAAATCATCTATTTCAAACCCTCATTTCCATATTGGAATAGATTGAGAGAAAAACATTTAATTGAAGAGTTGTGATCACATGAGGATGATTTAATTGAAAAGGTTATGAGGATTATTTAATTGAAAAATTATTGATCACACAAATTCTTCAAAAGGTTTTAATTTGATCAAATATCACCATTCAATATTGGAGAGTGTATATTCATTGGTGATCAAGGTAAACCCACCTAGACCTAGCAGATCCTGAAGAGCAGGGAGTTTCAACCACCTTGGTTGATTTTTTTCATTGGCCAAATCATTGTTAAACTTGAAAATAAAGCTTGGCATACTTTTAGAGTTTAGTAATCTATAGATTTGGGAACCAACATGAGGATCGTGCATGTCATTCTCTGTAGTTTAGTATATTTATTAATATACATAGTTCTTTTTTGGGATTTTTTTACAAGATTGTTCATTTCATCTAGAATGGGGAGAATACTAGATAAAGTTAAAAGTGTCTCTATATCACTTACCCTATGTAAGTTGTTAGGAGCTTCAAGTTTATTGTGTGGTGATGTTTGTACATTACTCCAATCAAGGATTGATATTATGAAAAAACTCATTATGTTGTTCCATGTAAGGATATCCATCTAGTATCAACATCCTTAATAAGCTTGTTTCTTGTTATTACCTCAAGAAAATTTTGAAATTTTGCAAATCATTTGGGACTTCAGCAAAAATATGAGTAGATCTCGTGGACTATATTTTCAACTTTTGATACTGAAGGAAAATTGCTTACCATTTTAAATGCTAAATTCATTATATGGTTCATGTAGAGAATGGAAATCATGTATGGTGAACAAGTAGTTTGTAACTTTATGCAAAGATTGTTCCTGTGACCTTGCATTAATGAAGCTCCATCAACTCCTACACACACTAACTTTTTTGCAATTACAAAGTCATCCGTACCTCCAATTTCATTCAAATATTTTTTAACTAGTTTAAATAGATTTTGTGATGTTGAATTCTCCTTCATTTTATAAACACAAAGAGGAACCTTGTATTGTTGAAGCTCCATCAAATCCTACACAAACCAAATTTTTGGAAATTATGAAATCATCCATGCCTCCAATTTCATTCAAATATTTCTTAACTAGTTCAAATATATTTTACAATGTTGAACTCTCCTTCATTTTATGAACACAGAGGAGATGAGGTTGAAATACATGTTTATGTACAATATACACATGCATACATACCTAAGAATTATTATCTACCATAGCAAATTCATCTAAAAATAATGCAATGAAGGTTGACTCTCTTATTTTTCTTGTAAATCTTGTTTTCCAACTCAACAAGACAACTTTCACATTCTCATCCAGATTTTATTGACCAATGTGTGCTGGAAAGTTAGGAACACCCAAAAAATATAATAAATTATTATATTATGGGTATTTTTTCATAGGATGCCCTCTGGAAAAATATGAAAACAAAACTCAACTGAATAATTTTTTTCCAATTATGCTCCTACCATTGTCTTTCCAAATCGAGCCTCAACTGAACCTCCACATTCAACAAGCTTCACCATTCTTTGCATATTCTAATCATATTCCAAGGAATACTTAACATGAAGACATTCTTCCTTTGATTTCCATCTTACTACTGAATTTTCCTTTCCATCTATGATTTTTTTTTCATAAACTTTACCAATATTCTTTTCTATAGTGTCAAGCTTCAGCTGCAACTTCTTGTGTCTTTTATATTTCCAACTACAAATCTTATACTTGCATTTTATTGGAGGTTCAAATTTGTTTACATTATCCATTGGCTCAATGAATGGGTAATTTGACACCCAATCAATCTAAAAATTCTTGTCATATCCCACTCACGCCCCATTTTTTATTTGGATTTTCTTTTTCTCTTCCTTGCAGTAAAATCATCTACAATGCCAACATTGTCAACTAGGTCAATTAATTCATTCCAACTACCCTGGGTATCCCTTGGAACATCTTCTACAGCATTGAAATACTCATCTGACTCAATTAATTCATTCAGATCTTCCTGTGAGGTATTGGAAATTCTTTAATTAATATTTGGTTCAAGAGTTGATGGTGTAGTTCCATCTTGATCTGATGGATCAGAAACATTGCCAACTTTATGGTAACTTTGTGTTTTGGGAATTTTGATGGCCTCCCTTCACCACCCTGAGGAGTCTTACTCTTGTTGATGCTCGACATCTTGATCTCTCATGAAATAAAAGTTGTCAAAAAATGTCTTCTTTTTTAAGAAGGAATCATTAGAATACATAGATCTCATTCCCAACTCAATATCATCTTTAATATTGAAGAAAGAATGGCAAAGAAATAAATAATCTTATAACACTATGAAGAAATAGTCACTTACCTTTAGGTTTTTTATTGAATTTCTATCCATTAATGCAACAATGGATGTATTTGTAAGTTTGTAAATTTTCTTGATCAAGGTTCTGAATCAAGAGCTCACAAGTTCAGTACTAAACAAAATGTGTAAAAATAAATCAAATTTTTGATTGTATTTATGTAAATCCATATTTGGAAAATTCCATGGGATTTTTAAATGATATAGTAAAAATCTAGTGAATCTCGTGTGATTATACAATGATACATTTAAATTTTGGGAAAATCAAACCTTGATAGAACACTTATGTTGTAATTATCAAAGTGATTATGGGCCTATGATTATCATGGAGTTATCATAATATTGGTGAAATGGGTCCTCATATGTAATTATTTTTTAATGTAATTGGTGAAATGTGTCCTCATACACAATTAGTTGTAAATATTATTGGTGAAATGGGTCCTCACACACACTAAACATTCAATGATGTTGGTGAAAAGTGTCCTAATAAACAATGTTGTTTTAATAGTATTGCAAATATGTGGGTGATATAATACATTCTTCTAAGAATCCAAGCAAAAACATTAATTAGACAACTGGAAACGTGTACTTTTTTATGGAAAATTTATTAATTACATATGCCTCATAAAATAAATTGATGGTAAATTGAAATGCATTGGGCTGATAAATCATAAAATCTGAGTGATTTGGCCACCTCGTTGGTTGCAATGTATTTTCCAATTTCGAATTGGTCGAATGGAACTGTTCATCAATTGGAAAATATTTGTCACTAAAAAATGCCTAATGACTAACCATATTTTTTGAAAATACAAAAAAGGTAAAGGAGTAGCATCCCTAATTTGAAGATTGGTTGATAAAATGACATACTTAGATGATGAACCATAGGAGTTCAAAAACAAAATTTGGACTAGATTCTAAATATTTGTGGTGCATTCACAATAGTGAAATTTGAATTGTACCAATGCAATTGTATCCTAGTACTAAAGAATTGAAGATGTAGAAACAATAGAAATGTACATAGCAATAAAAATCTAGATTCCTTGATGGCAATCTACATAAAGTAATTTTGACTCTTCATTATAAGAGCTTGAAAATTTTAAGAGATGTGAACATTGATATGTGGGTACTAATGTGCTTGTAACTCTATAATGTAATATATTTAGAAGAAAATAATGGTCCCAAACCTATATCTTGGGTCAAGAAAAATTATTGCAATTTATTGGGATCCTACCTTAGTCAAGGCTATATTTAGTTTTTTTCAACCCTAAGCATAGTCCAAAAATATTAGATGTGTTTTTTTTCTAAGGTGAAAGGAGGTTTGAATAATCAATAAAAACTTTTAAATCTAAAATTTTCTATTGTGTATGATGTGTTTTTTTTGTGTGTGGAGAAAATAGTGGAGTGGTTCACCAATATTTTTCAAAGGGTAAAGAGGCAAGGGTTTATAGTTGTGAGGAGTAATGATGGTGGTAGAATGGATCCATAAAGGTTCATTGAGTAATGGAAGAAGTTCTAGAAAATATATATACAAGAAGAATTTTTTTGGAGTTTTGATAAGAAACAATTAGAGTATCCAACCATTTAGATGATTCAAAGAAATTTTATAAAAGGATTTAAATAGACCAATTGTAAAATGTAGAAAATTTATGGAACAAGGATTCAGTTAGTTGAACATTAATTTTGGAGTTCAAGGGAAATACCGCAATCATAGTGGAGAACAGGTCTCTATAATTATCATCCAAACTGGTGGATATTGAAATTGAAGTCTACAAAAGATGTTGTAGACATGTAAAATTGACTTAACACCTATCACAACTTGGAACGACTCTGAATCAACTCGGAACAACTCTGAATCAACTCGGAATGACTCTAAATTAACTCGAAACGTCTCAAAACAACCCCGAATCAATTTGGAACAACTCTGAGTCAACTTGGAAAATCTTGGAACGACTTTGAATCAACTTGAAATGAATTTGAATCAACTCATAACATCTAAGAATGACTCTAAATCAACTTAGAACATCTTTGAATCAACCCAAAACGTCTCAGAACATCTCAGAATCAACTTAGAACATCTTTGAAACATCTTGAATCATCTCAAAATTATCCCATGACATCTCACAACACATCAAACGACATCTCATAACACATCAAACAGCATCGAATGACATCAAACAACATCTGAACCCCTAATTTCCTCTATTAATTTAATAATACAACATTATTTAATTAATTCACTTTTTCATCATTCTCAACAAATTAAATAAATATTGTTTATTTAATAAAGTCTTGAAAACCCTAATTCTACTATTAATCGAATAATACAATGTTATTTGATTCATTCACATTTCATCGTTTCAACCAATTAAATAAATTACATTTATGTAATAAAGTCCTAACCTAATCTTACTTTGTCCTGATTAGTCAAACAATGATAATTATTTGATTACATCACTAATTCACCTTATTCCTCAAAATTAATTAAATTATTAAATCATAATAATTTAATTATCACACTTTCCCTCCAAATTTTGAATAATTAAATCAAACTATTCAAATCAATAATAAAAAATCAAACACAAAAATGAATTAATTAATTAAAATTCCTCACCCACTTTCTGATTGAGAAAATATGGATTGCTAACTAAGCAATCTACTTTTGCTAACTCAACCATCTAATTCCTAACTAAACCCTAACTGATCAATCAATTGCTAATTGAGCAATCAATTGTTGACTGATCAATCTAAAACCCTAACTAGCCAATCTATTCTTGAATCACACTAATTGTGCAATCAACTTTGCACAATCTTCTCATGTCTAAATCCTCTCAACACATTTTGACCATTGATTTAGATATTCTCCAACATGATCCTGATTGTCGATTCAAAATCTCTTTTCCTATAAAATAAATCTCTCTCCTCACAAATATGGATTAGAATTTCAACTTACCTTATGCAACGAAGTGTTGTCAAGATCACCATTGATAGAGCTTCCTCATTTCTTCAAACACAAGCATCATTCATCAAGCTTTGCGCGTAAGTAATGGAGGCTTTGTAATGATACAAACAACCCAACATCATGCAAATACACTCCAACATGGGATGGTAAACTATTCTTTTGTTTGTTTGAATTTGTTTTGAATATCTTAGGATCTCATTTCATTCAAATAGCTTAGATTTGTACATTTCATGAATGATGGAATAGGATAGATTAAGTGTTTTGGATTAGATAGTTTCTGATTTCAATCTTACATTTGATCGTTACCTTTGTGTTTTTCGTGATGGATTCCTTCCCCCTCACATAGCTGCAAGTTAGTTAGAGGATAAAATTTTGCATAGAGGTATACACAAGGAAATGGGGCATGAGAAGGGAGTCAAAAGTGGCCACATTTTTTCTAAAATCAATCAAAACTTAACTTGACAAGTAATTTGACATGTTTACACTCAAAATTGAAAAATATGATAAGCACAATAATTTTAATACTCCTACCCTAGTTTCTAAACTATCAAGAATTTTAAAAAATAGTTAAGATAAGAGGATCAACATTGAATGCACATTCTTCCAAATCATCCTTGGTGGTGGTTTGTGGCCAAGATGTGGTGGAAAATAAGGACTTTTTCCAACATAGGGGTTTGGCATGCAAATTATCTAAAATGTAGCCTTCTCTTCCTAATCTTCATAAATGGGTGCTAGATTCTTGGAGGCCTCTTGTGGAAAGTAAGATTGAGCTCTTCCCCTATGCTAAATTTTTTCATTTCCTCCTTTTCCACATCTGAGGACAAAGATTTAGTGTTGAGAAATTTGTGGGCTTGGGGGGAGCACTCTCTACTTATTAATCCTTGGTCAACCTCCTTTAATCCTATTATTGAGCCACTAAATGTGTATCTATGGGTTAGAATTTTGAATCTCCCTCTAAATTTTTGGGAGCCTTCATGTTATGTGGACATCAGCGTTGTACATACACCAAAATACTGAGAGGGGGGTGATCTGTATTCTATTAGATCTCAATAATTCTAGAACAAAACAAACTTCAAGCTCTACCACATAAGCAAGAACATGAAGATAGAAACAATGCACAACACAAAACAACACCAGATGTACGTGGAAAAACCCATAGGGGAAAAACCACAATGAGAAATGTTGCTAAGAGCTACTATCCTAATCCAACCTCATAAATGAATAATAGTTACAACTTTATTTTAGGGCTACAACCCAAGGAAGCTACTACTCCCTAAAAAGAGGTTTTAGGGTCACTCCCAAGGAAGATACAACCCCCTACAAACTTTTTTAGGGATACAACCCAAGGAAGCTACAACTCCCTGATCTAAGAAAAAATTTAGGAATGATTACAGAGTGATAGTCCTTCCACTATCTAAAATTGACAATTAGGATCAATCCTTTTGATGATTGCAATTCTACTTTTTCCCTTCTCTTTTTAATGATTTTGATTCTTCTTTATCACTTCTATTAATGTCTTCAAATGTATTCATTGAAATATTTTCCTTTGGTTCACTACCTCCAAAAAATAATTAGGCACACTCTTCACTTCCCTTTTGTCACGGAGATATGATCAAATTAAATCTAGACAAGATCTAAAACTTCTACTTTTTCTCTTTCAGTTTCTTATAAATTATCATAATGCATTACATTCTTATCATCGACACACAAGACCTAGATCAACTAGGTTTACAATTTATACATGATATTACATTGATTAAATACATTTGTAAGTCATACAAATATCAAATACACAATATGAAACGTGTAGAGGGAAAGATCCAAAAGACTACACACAACACCAGGAAGAGGAACAATCCTTGAAAATTCCAACACAGGCTTAACCTAGTCCTAAACACTCTTCAAAGCTTTAGTCTTCAATGAGCATTATCCGCATGCTTTGAAAATTCAAAATAGTTTGATCTTAAGTAGAGAACATGAAACATGAAGTATGTTGGCCTTCACAGCATTAGCGGTTCACATGAATGATAAAGCATTACTTGCACTTCTCCTAGATGAGTTAGCATGACCCATACAACACCTTCAAACACATCTTGAACTCCACGTAATCTTGAACTTGTGGTGCACACCCTCAACATACCTTGGTCAGCCAAGCAAAAGCATAACCCAGTAGAACATTCATTCTGCACCATGGCCTATTCCAAAGAATTCAAACAACATCTTGTGGAGCAACAAAAAACATCACATATTATCTAGGAACACTCTCATATGGTCCTTTCACAACATCATGTAGCAACAAGTTGGCACAAGCCAATAGACATGAAACCGGTCATCAGACAACACACGACCCTAAACACTATCACCTCAAACTTTCTTTATAGATGGACTAATGACTTGAAACTTTGGATATAGCACCTTCACAACTCACTAAACTTATATTCTAATCTGCATAACCATATCTAACACTACAAAGAAATGAAAATCCAACTATCACACCTCTAAGAACAACCTCATAGAAACAACAACAATCTTCAAATTGTCACTCTGAAAAACACTTTTTTGGTAACCAAATGATCAAAAACTTCAATCACACATGCCTTGACACAACAAAAAAGATCTTCTCAAAACCATAGGAGCAAAGAATCACTAGCAAAGAAATGTGGAGCATTTCTCAAAGACTCTAGCAACCAAACAACCAGACTGCAACTCTCTTTTGACATCAATGACAGTCAAACTGCAACAATCTCCCCCTTTTTCATTGATGGAAAAACCATCCTCACACCACTTTTATGCACAAGCTATCTCCCCCTTTGACATCAAAGACAGGTAAAATGGAATTTCTCTCCCAATTTCAAGCACAATTTCTCCTCTTCAAAGTCTCCACCTTTGATGTACATTTCCTCCTTGAAACAACTTATAGGCTCCCTCTGTCAACAAAAACCACTACCTTATCCCCATGAGAGGTAGCTCCCATTAGTCCAGGAATACAGGTATGACTTGAATTACTCCCCCTAGAAAGATGCACCAACTATGCATATAGGAAGGAGGGGAAATTACCCTAACTTCTTCCTCAGACATTCAAATGTATCCTTTGCAAGTTCCTTTATGAAGATGTTTGCAACCTAATCCTTTGTAGATACATACTCCAGTTTTACTTCTTTATTTGCAACCTTCTCTCTCAAAAAGTGATACATGATTTTAATATGTGCTTGGTTGTAGAATGCATCACTAGATTCTTGGAAATATTGATAGCACTTGTGTTATCTAATAAAATAAAAATGGGCTCATCATAATTTATCTTGATATCCTTCAATGTTTTCTTCATCCACAATACTTGAGTACATCAAGATGTTGCAGAAATATACTTTTCTTTTGTTTTTGATGTTACCCTATATTTTTTCCTCGCTTCATGAAAATTCATCCACCAACTTATAAGTGGCTTAGTCCTACGCAAGCAATATTTTATGTAGTCATTCAAACACGGGCAGTGTTTTGTATAGTTTGTCAAACCACCTACCTTGTCGCTTATGCTTGTTTTATAACACTTTTCTATGTTCCCAACTCGGGCAATGTTTTTTGTAGTTTTTTGAACCTTCTTTAACTACCTATGTGATGATTATTGTTTAGGCGACATTTTGACATGTTTGAACTCGGGCACATTTTTGTGAATTTCGTTGAACTCACCAGTTCACTGCTTATAGTGTCTTCTTTCAAATTTTTGAAAGATAGTTATATTGAAAATAGTGAAGCAACAGCTACCACGTTTCATGGAGCAAGTTAAGACAATGAGTGACCATCTACTCCCATGTTTTTTTGTGAAGTTTTAAGAAAGTTTAAAGGGTCAGACAAACATTCTCATTGTGATGAAATTCTTCAAGGATGAGTCAGACAAGACACAAAATTTAAAGCTGCATGATTCTCCACTAAGGTATTTACAATATTCGCTTGTTTCAATTTGCTTTCCTAGATTATTTATGCCTTCATTTTAGAAGGATATCTATTGTTAGAGCTATAAACACTCATCCATGGCAAGGGTTAAATATGTAGGTTAGGAATATGTGTCTGGGTTAACCTATGAGAGGCCAGAAATTGGTGATACCTATCTAGGGCCTGTGAGTTTGGATGAATTACGAAGCAAATTCAATAAATCCAATCCACTGCCCATCATTGAACAAGTGATAGATAGTGGGTTAGTTGAAGCTTATGTATTCCCTCTAGTTGTGCAATGCCCCAAACTCACTTTAGAGTGCATTAGGAATTATAATTCATAAACACGGGAGGTTAGGATAGAAGACAATCAACTAGTTCTGAAAGTCCAAAGGTCCACCTTCATGTCTTGCCTGAGGATCCTAGAAAAAGATGAGTATTCACCAATGAACATGATAAATTCTCAAATTGAATTTTCTGCAAAGAAGGGGGTTTACATAAATGAAATAGCAAAGAATTGGTTGGCCAAGCCTAAGAGGGGTAAGTCCCAATTTCCCTGTAAACTGCATAGAACCCATTTTGTGGAAGAACTGGTCGACACACTACTGAATTTGACACCATTTTCCGATGACCATTCGTCGGTAGTTCGACAAATCTTTGTTGGACAAGCGACAAAATGGTGAAAATATTTTGTCGATGTTTTTTCATCGAAAGGCTGACAATGAATTAAACATCAAAATAACGGCGAAGAATCGTCGGTCGTCTCCATCGTGAAATGGCTCAGAATTTCATCAGAATATTGACAAACACTTCGTGTATCCACCAACGAATTACACCAGAAGTTCATCACCAGTTCGACGAAATGGGCAAGGAGTAGCGTGGAGACAACACCAGACGTTCATCGCCATTTCGATGAAATGGGCAAGGAGTAGTGTCGAAACAACACCAAATGTTCGTCGAACTTGCGACGAAATAGGAAAGTAGTAGCATCGAAACAACACCAGGAGTTTGTCGAAATGGCGATGAAAAGAACAAGTAGTAGCATCAGAAGAACACCAAAAGTTCATCGAAAGTGCGACAAAATGGGCAAGTAGTAGCGTCAAAGCAACACCAAAAATTCATTGAAATGGCGATGAAATGGGAAAGGAATTACGACGAAACCTTCATCGCAACTATAGAAACTTCATCGAACCTTTTCGTTGATTCGTCGGTGTGTTTCGTCGAAATTGCGACGAAGCATCAATTTTAAAAAAAAAAAATCGTGGAAATGTACCATTGCGGAGACTGATGACTGATCATACATACAGACTACATATTGGTTTGATGCTTCAAACAACGCATTTCTTATATTGAAAAGTGCATTACCTTATTGAGCTTCTCTTTGATTCGAGAATAGTTTAATATTCTCTACTTAACAGGGCCAACCACATGACGGTGGAAGCTCATTTGGCCCCTTTCCCCCCCTCACATCACTCTCAATTCCCCATACCCAATCATATAACTTTAATCATTCATTCATCCATTAATAACATATAATATTCATTCATTCATCCATTAATAACATATAGCATTCATTTATTAACATATAACATTCATTAATTAACATATTCACATTCATTCATTAACATATAATATTCATTCTTTCAATTTTTTCATATTATCAAAAATATGGTTGTCATGATATGATTACAATCACTTTTTTTTTTGTTTCTTTTTTAAAGCTACATAAAGCTGAAGTGGAGTATCATTTTCTAAATCAATATTTGTCCCCCCTTTAGTTGTTCTGCCCTCTGCTCGTGATCTTAATGTACGCGTAGTCTTCTACTCATGATGTGGACACCGCTGCAAGGGGGGATCTACTGCAATAAGAAAGAAATGTTAAACTGATATGTTTAATTATTATTGTTACAAGTATTTCATTAGTTAAAAGAACATTAGAGTGGTTCTCTTTACCTTATGGGTCCACATCATGTTCCTGAACTTTTGTTATAGACTCATGTTCAACATGTTGAACACCCTCTAAATCCTGATCTGCAGTTAAAACATGAAAGGTTACATTAGTTAATACACCAATTGAAATTAAATATGTTTAAGAGAACATGAAGGTAGTCCTCTTTACCTGATGGGGCCACATCATGTTCCTAATCTTCTCTAGCCTGGTCATGCTCAACACGTTGATCATGCTCTACATGCTCTAAAGTTGCAACATGAAAGGTTACATTAATTAATACACCAATTGCAATTAAATATGTTTAAAAGAACTTTAGAGTGGTCCTCTTTACCTAATGGGGCCACATCATATTTCTGATCTTCTCTAGCCT
>VDFB02080879.1:36684-73911 GCA_007258455.2 Sequoia sempervirens | reverse complement strand
TTAGGGATGCTACTCCTTTACCTTTTTTGTATTTTCAAAAAATATGGTTAGTCATTAGGCATTTTTTAGTGACAAATATTTTCCAATTGATGAACAGTTCCATTCGACCAATTCGAAATTGGAAAATACATTGCAACCAACGAGGTGGCCAAATCACTCAGATTTTATGATTTATCAGCCCAATGCATTTCAATTTACCATCAATTTATTTTATGAGGCATATGTAATTAATAAATTTTCCATAAAAAAGTACACGTTTCCAGTTGTCTAATTAATGTTTTTGCTTGGATTCTTAGAAGAATGTATTATATCACCCACATATTTGCAATACTATTAAAACAACATTGTTTATTAGGACACTTTTCACCAACATCATTGAATGTTTAGTGTGTGTGAGGACCCATTTCACCAATAATATTTACAACTAATTGTGTATGAGGACACATTTCACCAATTACATTAAAAAATAATTACATATGAGGACCCATTTCACCAATATTATGATAACTCCATGATAATCATAGGCCCATAATCACTTTGATAATTACAACATAAGTGTTCTATCAAGGTTTGATTTTCCCAAAATTTAAATGTATCATTGTATAATCACACGAGATTCACTAGATTTTTACTATATCATTTAAAAATCCCATGGAATTTTCCAAATATGGATTTACATAAATACAATCAAAAATTTGATTTATTTTTACACATTTTGTTTAGTACTGAACTTGTGAGCTCTTGATTCAGAACCTTGATCAAGAAAATTTACAAACTTACAAATACATCCATTGTTGCATTAATGGATAGAAATTCAATAAAAAACCTAAAGGTAAGTGACTATTTCTTCATAGTGTTATAAGATTATTTATTTCTTTGCCATTCTTTCTTCAATATTAAAGATGATATTGAGTTGGGAATGAGATCTATGTATTCTAATGATTCCTTCTTAAAAAAGAAGACATTTTTTGACAACTTTTATTTCATGAGAGATCAAGATGTCGAGCATCAACAAGAGTAAGACTCCTCAGGGTGGTGAAGGGAGGCCATCAAAATTCCCAAAACACAAAGTTACCATAAAGTTGGCAATGTTTCTGATCCATCAGATCAAGATGGAACTACACCATCAACTCTTGAACCAAATATTAATTAAAGAATTTCCAATACCTCACAGGAAGATCTGAATGAATTAATTGAGTCAGATGAGTATTTCAATGCTGTAGAAGATGTTCCAAGGGATACCCAGGGTAGTTGGAATGAATTAATTGACCTAGTTGACAATGTTGGCATTGTAGATGATTTTACTGCAAGGAAGAGAAAAAGAAAATCCAAATAAAAAATGGGGCGTGAGTGGGATATGACAAGAATTTTTAGATTGATTGGGTGTCAAATTACCCATTCATTGAGCCAATGGATAATGTAAACAAATTTGAACCTCCAATAAAATGCAAGTATAAGATTTGTAGTTGGAAATATAAAAGACACAAGAAGTTGCAGCTGAAGCTTGACACTATAGAAAAGAATATTGGTAAAGTTTATGAAAAAAAAATCATAGATGGAAAGGAAAATTCAGTAGTAAGATGGAAATCAAAGGAAGAATGTCTTCATGTTAAGTATTCCTTGGAATATGATTAGAATATGCAAAGAATGGTGAAGCTTGTTGAATGTGGAGGTTCAGTTGAGGCTCGATTTGGAAAGACAATGGTAGGAGCATAATTGGAAAAAAATTATTCAGTTGAGTTTTGTTTTCATATTTTTCCAGAGGGCATCCTATGAAAAAATACCCATAATATAATAATTTATTATATTTTTTGGGTGTTCCTAACTTTCCAGCACACATTGGTCAATAAAATCTGGATGAGAATGTGAAAGTTGTCTTGTTGAGTTGGAAAACAAGATTTACAAGAAAAATAAGAGAGTCAACCTTCATTGCATTATTTTTAGATGAATTTGCTATGGTAGATAATAATTCTTAGGTATGTATGCATGTGTATATTGTACATAAACATGTATTTCAACCTCATCTCCTCTGTGTTCATAAAATGAAGGAGAGTTCAACATTGTAAAATATATTTGAACTAGTTAAGAAATATTTGAATGAAATTGGAGGCATGGATGATTTCATAATTTCCAAAAATTTGGTTTGTGTAGGATTTGATGGAGCTTCAACAATACAAGGTTCCTCTTTGTGTTTATAAAATGAAGGAGAATTCAACATCACAAAATCTATTTAAACTAGTTAAAAAATATTTGAATGAAATTGGAGGTACGGATGACTTTGTAATTGCAAAAAAGTTAGTGTGTGTAGGAGTTGATGGAGCTTCATTAATGCAAGGTCACAGGAACAATCTTTGCATAAAGTTACAAACTACTTGTTCACCATACATGATTTCCATTCTCTACATGAACCATATAATGAATTTAGCATTTAAAATGGTAAGCAATTTTCCTTCAGTATCAAAAGTTGAAAATATAGTCCACGAGATCTACTCATATTTTTGCTGAAGTCCCAAATGATTTGCAAAATTTCAAAATTTTCTTGAGGTAATAACAAGAAACAAGCTTATTAAGGATGTTGATACTAGATGGATATCCTTACATGGAACAACATAATGAGTTTTTTCATAATATCAATCCTTGATTGGAGTAATGTACAAACATCACCACACAATAAACTTGAAGCTCCTAACAACTTACATAGGGTAAGTGATATAGAGACACTTTTAACTTTATCTAGTATTCTCCCCATTCTAGATGAAATGAACAATCTTGTAAAAAAATCCCAAAAAAGAACTATGTATATTAATAAATATACTAAACTACAGAGAATGACATGCACGATCCTCATGTTGGTTCCCAAATCTATAGATTACTAAACTCTAAAAGTATGCCAAGCTTTATTTTCAAGTTTAACAATGATTTGGCCAATGAAAAAAATCAACCAAGGTGGTTGAAACTCCCTGCTCTTCAGGATCTGCTAGGTCTAGGTGGGTTTACCTTGATCACCAATGAATATACACTCTCCAATATTGAATGGTGATATTTGATCAAATTAAAACCTTTTGAAGAATTTGTGTGATCAATAATTTTTCAATTAAATAATCCTCATAACCTTTTCAATTAAATCATCCTCATGTGATCACAACTCTTCAATTAAATGTTTTTCTCTCAATCTATTCCAATATGGAAATGAGGGTTTGAAATAGATGATTTAAAAGAAAAACTAACTCCTACTCCTACTCCTACTACAAAAAATTAAAATGTATAAATAAGATTTTTATGAAATATTTTTGGATGGAAATGATCAATGCCCTTTCTTGTTGGCCAATGGAGTCAAGATGTGAATGATATGTGTCCTCTTCCTTTTGGCTATAACTCTAGTTGTTTGGAACTTTAGATGTTTATGCCTTGCATAAATGTGCAATGAAGTGATTATGAGACTCTTCTTATTGATCTGAACAATCCTTCTAGATTATTGTGATTTACTTAAAAAATTTAATCCTTCCTTGAAGAAACTAGTTAAATGAACCACACAAAAATAAAAAATGTGTTTCAATAAATCAAATATGTCCTTGATACACTAATTTAAATAATAAGGAAATATCAAACTAGAGAAAACCACACAATCATACACAATGATATCAACAAACAATTGAAACTAAAATTTCAGCCACCAAATTATAGCTTCCTTTCCATTGATTTACTTCAAAATATTTTACAATGTATACCAAAATTTTCCCTTGTTCTCCTAACTATATTTCTTTTACTTACCCAGTCTTAGTTTCCCTTTTATAAGTGACTAAGGGAAGAGACAAGCTACAGATAGTTACATTTCAAAAGACACTTCATTTATCCGCTCATTTGCATAAACAAAAGGTATTAACTATCATTGTTTGTTTGTGACTACATAAATACAATTAAGGAAAGAAAGCATAAAAAAACTTTCAAATATGGAATCCTACAACACTTGTAGTACACCCAAAGTCCATTATTCATCATAAGGTACCCGTGATGATCTAATTTCAGAGGTTCCTCTCTCCAAGATTGTGCACCCAAGGCTTGGTACTTCACTGGTGCAAGGCTTATTCTTCTAGGGGAGCTAGACATGTCTGCTCCCATTGGAGTATTGTATAATCATTAGGCCACTTATATCCCTGGATTTGTGGTAAGTTAGCCAAATGATTTCTCCATCTGTTGTCTAGTAGTCCTATAGCCTCTATAATGACTTTTGAGTACCCTAAGCCTAATACAAACATCCCATCTAAAATCAAGTTGAAACTGTGCACATTCATCTCTTGATTCTTTTCTAAATGAGCAAATACAATTCAAGACTATTTGATTGAATTCCTTCTTCCAATCATTGAATTCTTTAAGTTTATCATCATCCCCTTGTATTTTTGGTACAAACCATTGCTTGAGTGTATGAAATGGCTCCATTCTTGTTGTAAACTTTTGACTCTCTCTAGATATGTATTGATGCTCATCAATAACCATTTTCACCATCTTCTTTGTAGGCTTCAAAGTTGCAAGAGCTTCTACACTTCTTTGTAAGACTTTACACAATCATCAGTGTGTGGTGTATGGGTTTCCATTTCTTGAACAAGGGGTCCAAAATTGGTGCGTGAGCCTTCTTTTTCTCAAGTGATTGAGTCAAAGAAACATAAAAATTATATACATTCTCTACTTTATCCATAGTTATTTTAACTCTATGTTCTAAGATCTTCTCCAATACACTAAATATCTATTTTTGCAGTCCTCCCTTGATCTCTTCATTGAGTTTCCTTAAACTTTCAATTTCCTATTTCAATACATTTACCTAATCAGTTGTAATTGCTTCTAAATAATTTTTTTGAATTGTTGAGGGATTGTACACTATAATTTATGTGCTTTGGGAAGGACCCGCTCCCTTCAATTATTGCTTTAGCTTTACATTCTCCATGAACAACTTATTTACTTCATCATTCCAATTAGTTTGTGCTTTCTCAGATTCTACTAGTCTAACCTCCAAAATTTTAACAAAAACCTGGGTAAACATTATTGATTACATAGTCATAGTAGTTTCTTCCAATGCTGATGTATCTTGGTGGAGTTTCACCTCATCTCCCTACACAACATCAAAACGGAGATAACGGACATGGCTGGCGCTGGTGCGGAGGATGGACAAGATTTAAGCTTCGATTTGTAACATCATGCGTCAAACGACTGGTGCCGTTGGCGGCGAAACGGAACAGCTGGATGCAAGACGTTGGCAAACTAAAGTGCGGCTTTCCGGACGCGTTTTGGATATTTATTTCATTGATTCTTAGCTCATTGAATGTTTGGGTAACAATTTGATCATATTGTGACTCTTCAACACCCATATTATTGATATGAAGTCTCTCCTCAAATTCCTTCATTTTCATCTTGATCCAAAAACCCTTGAATTCAATAGTTTTGATGAATTCATCATCCTCTATAAACCTAAGAGCAAAAACCACTCTTCTGTCATCATGCATTTCTTGTTCACCATGTGTGTGCACATCCACTCTTTCTTCAGGTTGATGAGCATATGTTGTAGGCTCAGGGAGTGGTTGATAAACTTCAACAACATCTTTTAAGTGCTTTACCACACTAGCCACTTCCTCTATACCCCCCATCTCTTCACTCATTTCATATGCCACAAGGGGAGTTGATTCATGTACTCTCTACCTCTTGGGCTCTGAATGCTTTGGAGGTGAGTCTTATGAAATACATTGTACTGAAGTAGTGTTTGGAAGGGGCTATGAAATTGCAACTCCATCTAGCTTCTTAATAGGAAACTTGGTGGGTTTTGGGGATTTTCCTCCAATTTCCTTTGTTGGCTCAACATATAGTCTTTCAAAATTATTAATCATCAATTCCATCCTCTTAAGAGGATTTGCTTCTTCTACATAGAATCCTAGGAATTCAATATATTTCTTCTTTTTCTCTTCTTCAAATCTCCTTAGAATCTACCATTTCCTTTTCCTATGGAACACTTCTTGAGGTGTAAGGCAATTTCTTATTGCATCTTCTTCATAACCTACTTATGGGTAATCCTAGTTCTAGTGAGAATTGTCTACCTTACAAAATTTACATGAACTTCTAGGTCAAAGAACCTTTCCCCCTAGATTTCAATTAATACCTAACCTTTAAATAACCTTGCAATTATTCACGGGTATCAGACCCAATGGAAAATTCTCCGCATATAGTTAGGTCAGGAAGGAACGTGCCTTTTTTCTGCCTTTTCATAACATCCTTTTCCATCCATAATATATGTCACATAAACTCTAGAAATGCAATTCATAGAGAAGTGAACTTGGGTAAAATGTGTGGAGCTTGCGGACATCCATAGACTCTTATCACAATATGTTCAGGTAGAAAGAACCAATCACCAAAATTGTTTGAGTGCTCTTGCTCTAGATTTAGTGCTAAGGTTTTAAGTAGATCTCTAATTTTAGTAGGCAGTCTTGGGTAAATATAACCAAGAGTGGCCATGAATCTTACCACAAAATCATAATTGAATGTTACATAATCACCTTTCCTACATCTGCTATTCCAGATGTAACACTAGTATTGCACGTGTAACCTATTTCCTTGTTGATCAATCATCCCTAAGAACATTATTTTACTCCACTTATCTCTGTTTTGATACAATATTAAGTTATTGAACAAATAGTAGCTTCTAAAAGTGATGGGGGCCATGTTTTCTCTCACTTGTAGGAACCCCTCATGTGACCCTTTCTCAATCAATGCAATAAAGTTATACTCAATGTTCACTTTAGGGTTTTGAATTCTCATTTCCATCATCATCAGATCGATTGGCATATTTTCTTGAGCATCCATTCCAAGTACTTAACAAAAAGAAAAATAAGTTCTTTTGAAATATACTTGAAAGTATTCTACAAAAAATGGCTCATTGGAGGAAGGGGAGATATGTATCCTCTTATTATTTGTACCCCTTTTCATTTTCATGTGCATAGGAAGCTCATCACTCCTATAGGTTTTTCTCAATCTCATTTAATAATCCTCACTTCTATCCAATTCAACCTTAGTGATGGCTTGTTTATTCAACATGAAGCACTCGACAATTGCTGATTTAGTCAAAACTACTGATGGTGACTTGTCTGGCATTCTCACAGTTCTGGTGGAAGGGTGATAATGTTGTGTCAGTACTCTAATAAAATCAACATCTATAAAGACATTTGGGACTATTACGTGGCCAAATCTAAAGCCCAAGGATTCAAAATTAGAATCCTACCATCCCTCTTATCATAAAAATACTAGAAAAAATCCCACCCTGAGATAGGAATAATTACATCTTTGCACCCATGAGCTACGTCTCTAAATACCTTTTTGAATCCTTTATCCATTGAATTGGGTAACACATCTAATATGGATTGTTGTAGAGGCATTTTTTTGTTTTAGGGGTTGTGGATTCTTCTTTTTTACTCGCAAGTTCACTCCTTTTAGGTGGCATGATGTAAAATTTACTTCTACATGACCCTTTTAAGCGTCTGCTTGTAGAATTGAGCAAATTAAACACTTATACACTTGATATAAAGGGTTTTTGTGAACTTACCTGGTGAAATGGTAGTTGTAGATTCTTCTTCCTTGAATTCCCTTGTCTTTAGCACACTGAGTGGTTGTTAATGATTGCAAAAATGGTATCAAATTCTAAGTATATTTACTACTCAGCTTAGTCACTTCACTATTAATGTTAATTTATGCAAAATATTTCATAATCTGTCTCTATTTTGATTTTGAATATATTCCCTTGATATTGGAGGATCGAACGGTCCAAGATAGGTGGTGCAATCATTGCCACTATTGATATAAATGCTTTGACAGTTTGTAACACACTATCACTCTATCATATCAAGACCGTCGTGGGGTGGAAATGTAATTTTATCATTCTTTATTCTCCCCGCTATACCAAATTCTTCATTTTTCTTGTTGTGAGACAATGGGTTAAACAATCTCAGACCATCACCCTGCACACTCCACTTTGAATCATCGCAGGATAGTGGGTTACCTCCAATAGCTAAGTGAAGGTTTACCGCCATACCGCAATTTCACTATTTACTCCTTGTGGGGTTGTAGGTTACTTTCATTGTTAAGTGTTTCCTTACTGCTACCTCATGCTCCTTATATTTAACTGTCATGATATAGAGGTAAACATTTCATATTGTCTCTTATGTCCCGCCATCCTACACATACCTCTTTTGATTTCCATGGTATTGTAGTACAAGTTTACACTACTTTATTTCTCTCTCCAACCCATCAAGGATCTTTAGAATTGAACATATGCTGTCGCGAGGTGCGATAATGGATTTTTTATGCATTTTATAATGGATGCAATATTTTAGATATCATTTTATTTAAAATATTGAACAATTTTCTAATCTTTAAAGCCTTTTAGATCTTTTTTTTTTCTTTTCAGTGTCAGTCAAACCTAAACTCTTATTTTTCTATTTGAAGTGAGCAAGCTCAAGAAGGTAGAGAAATTATAACATAGGAATCAAGGCTCCAGTGATTGGTTCAAGATCAACAATGATGGTGAAATTATGAAAATTTTGGAGGCTCTAATAGTAGCTCTAGTTGGGGATAAATGGATATTTAGACATTGCAAGAATCCAAAACTATCTTTGGGATGTAGACCAAACTAGAAAAAATGGAGAAAGCCTAAACTATTTTGCATGGATTTTAATATTCTTTTAAGAAAAGAAGTGTTTTAGGAATTGTCCATGCACTGACAATTCTTGATTTTCTCCTATCATGTTCTATAGATAATATGAATCTTCCCCACATCTATCTGTGATGATGAATGGTCCCAACCATAAGGCCTAAAACTTTCCATGTTTTCCCTTGTCTTGATTTCTAGCATTCCACATGAGAACCTTGTCATTAATTTGAATTTTTTTATTCTTAGATCTCTTTTCAAATAAATACTTCTTCTATTGTTGCTTTTTTTCATTTTTTTTCTATGCTTGAATTCAAACCTAATCTAGTTATGCTAACTACTCCATCCTTTCTTCCATAGGCTCAGGGATATCCATATCCTCCTATAACTTGAATTTGTAAACAAGAAAAAAGGTTATTCCTTGGCATTCTTGCTTGAGCTCCATAAACTAGTTCAAAGGGAGATTTTCTAGTAGCCTTTTTCACTGTGATCTTGTCTACCCATAATGCTAGTTTTAGTTTTGAATCCAAAGCTCTCATGTTCTAATTATCTTCATAATTATCTTCTTGCTAGATTCGGCTTGCTTGTTAGCTTGAGGGTGATAGGGGAAGCATAAGAAATCACTATGCCATAGGATTCAAAAAAATTATTGAATTCATCAGATCTAAAGAACATCCCATTATCTATGATTAATTTGGAAATGACTCCAATCCTTGTGATGACGTTTTCTAGCAAGAAATTGATCACTACCTTACTCATAGCTTTCTTGGTGGGGATTTCTTCAATCCATTTGGTAAATTAGTTAGTGGCTACAAGTATCCATCTATGCCCCCTACTTGATTTATCCATTATCTCTCCTATGAAGTCAATACCCCATTGGTGAAATGGTGCTTCAATTTACATGGGCCTTAATGGTAAAGATTCTTGATATTTCAATTTTCCAAATAATTTTTGGCATGCCTCACACTTCCTTACATATTTATGAGCATCCACAAAGACCTTTGGCCAATAGTAACCAACTCTCAGTATCTTATGTGTAGTGGTCTTAGATGTAAAAAGTGACCTCCACATACACCTTCATGCATTGCTTTTAGGATTTGTTCTACTTGTCCTTCATCTAGACATAACAATAGGATGCCTTGTTTTTCCAAAATAGATCACTGTTTATAAAAACATACTTTGATGCTTGGAGTTTCAGTGTTCTCTTCTTATTATCATTCATATTGTCAGGGCACTTCATACGTTTGAGGTAATAGGCTATATCTGTATACCAATGTGTGTGTTCAATTCTTGAAATCAAATCCTTACATTCTTTAATGTTACAAACTTGAGCAGCTTCCAAGTTGGATTCAACCATAATTTTTTCTAGAACTTGCCCTCTAACAAATTTTGTAATTTGGATGTCAATGTTGAATTCTTGAATTCTATTAATCCACCTACATCTCCCTCCCGTGACTTCTGTCTATACGAAAACATCCTTAAATGATGCATTTGGCACATAAGAAATACCCTGTGCCCCTACTAGGTATGGCCTAAATGCTTTCATTACTTTTACTAGTGCATAAGCTTGCTTTTTTGTGGCATCATATTTTAGTTTGAATCCTTGAATTGACTTACTAAAAAATGAGATTGGTTGCTCAAGAGAAGATTTGGAAGGGTTTGCTGAAATCTAGAGAATTTAATACAGGGGATTCTTTGATGGATCTCTTTATTGAAACAAATGCATCTATGGCTTCATATTTCCAATCAACTAGTGCCCCTTTCTTCAACATTTTTGATATAGGTTTTATAATTTCAGCAAAATTGGAGATGAATCTTCTGACAAAGTTAATTTGTCCAAAGAAGGATTGGATAGCCATCACTATTTTAGGGATATGAATCTTATTAATGGCCTCCACTTTCTTTGGATCAATTCTGACTCCTTCCTTGGAAACTATATGTCCTAGTAATTTCCCTTTGGTTACAACAAAATGACACTTTTTGGGTTTCAAAGATATCCCATACTCAAGTGATTTGATGAATATCTTCTCTAGATGCATGCAATGATCCTCTACATTCATTAAGTATGTTGTCAGGTCATCTTGGTAAACAATCATTATGACACAACAACACAACAGGAAATTAGCACTAGATTTAGCGCCGAATTTTAGTGTATTTTGAGTACATGAATTGAACAATTTGGTTGGCACTAAACTCAATGTAAACAGGCATGGTCATCTCAGCATTGTATTTTGCACCAATGTTTCTGCCGGATTTGGTGCTGGATTTAGCGCCGATTTTAGCACTGGAAAATCATAGCGCCTCCATTAGTGCCCAAAATAGCGTTAGGAAGTAACAACAAAAATTGCACCAAAATTGGTGCCCAATTTGGCTTCTAGTTTTTCTTCCATAGCTAGTCCCATTTTTGCTTCTAGGTTTGCTTCCAATTTTGCATCCAATTTTGCCTCTAGGTTTGCTTCCAATTTTTCTTCCAAGTTTGCTTCTAATTTTTCTTCCAGGTTTTCTTTGGGTTTTGCTTTTAGTTTTGCTTCCGGTTTTCCTTCCAGTTGTGCTTCTAGTTTTGCTTCCAGTTTTGCTTCTGGTTTTTCTTAATTCCAAGTTTGCTTTTGGTTTTGCTTCCAGTTTTGCTTCTAATTTTTCTTTTGCTTTTGCTTCCAAGTTTGCTTCCGATTTTTCTTCCGATTTTTCTTCCAGTTTTGCTTCCGATTTTTCTTCCAGGTTTGCTTCCAATTTTGCTTTCGGTTTTGCTTCTAGTTTTTCTTCTAGATTTTCTTCCAGGTTTGCTTCCAGTTTTGCTTCTGGTTTTGCTTCCAGTTTTGCTTCTAGGTTTGCTTCCAGTTTTGCTTCTAGATTTGCTTCTAGTTTTGCTTCTAGATTTGCTTCAAGTTTTTCTTTCAAGTTTTCTTTGAGGTTTGCTTCAATTTTTGCTTCCAATTTTGCTTCCAAGATTGCTTCTAGTTTTCTTCTAGTTTGGCTTCCATTGTTGCTTCCTTTTTTGCTTCTAAAAATGCTTCTTGTTTTGCTTCCATTTATTAATTCAATATGCTTTATTTCAATTTAATTAGTTAAATATATCATGCCTCTTAAATAACTCATATGATTATAGAGTAAGTAATTTATTTATTTAACTCATATGATTAAATAACAATATAATTATTGTAACATGATCATCATCTATAATTAAAACAAGTGAGTCAAATATCTATAATTTAATTGAATTTGACAACATCCATCCTGAGCAGTAAATTAAAATCATCATACTTAATAAATATTCATCCAAAAATCATTAACCACTTTTAATATATATAAATTGACAAGTCAATACTGATAAGATCATCATCATATATAACTAAAACAAGTGAAAGTCAAATATGCTAGTAGATCAAAAACATTAAAACGATACATGCGCCTATGAGTGACATAAGTGAAAATGATACATGTACAAAATGATATAAATAAAATTGATAAATTATGTAACTCAAATTAATATAATTCAAGATGATACATGTCCAAATGATATAGTGAAAATGATACATGTCAATATGATAAAACTCAACAATATAGTACTGTAGGTTGTGAAAATGATACATATGATAGCAACCATGAAAAGAGCCGTCTGCTGATATATCAACAATGATCCATGATGAGTCTATATGATGCATGAATGTCATTGGATTTCACTATCAATATTCTCTGTCATCATCATCATCTGCATAAATGATCTCCTCATCATCCATCATCGCCGTTGTATTAAGTGGTATTGATGATCATCTGTACATCATCATTGTCATCATTTGTGATTGTCTTTTTTATTATTTGTGTCCTGTATCCTCTTCCATTTTGATATGCACCAGCAAAACCAATATTTTGTGGATCTATGTCATGTTGAGGATCATCTTGATCTTCAAGACTACGATGTTAAAAGAACATTTAAAATGAAAAGTTATTATTTATTTCATGCAATAATTTATTTTTACATTATATATCTAATATTACAACATATGAGATAGTATAATCATATTATATGTAAAGTGCACCAGGTAAAATTTCAAAAAAATTCACAGGCTATCTTTTGGTGGGTTAGTTTTTAAACTTCATCTTTAAAAAAAAGCCAGTGGAAATGGCAGACTTTGTGGATCAGTAACCTTGGTGGAAGGAAGAAAAGATGGCCGAACTCTGGGAGGACACCATAATGGATTTCGATATTCAACCATGAGCTTGAGAGAAGAGAGCTGATATCATGTATTAAAACATTAAGCATGCATTCTTCTAGACAACGGAGAAGGAGATGATTACTTTGCTTCATTTTCATTTACATAACCATATCACGATGTGGGAACCAAGAAGACCAAGGATGTTTAGTTTTATGTACGAGTAATGGATGTGGTTCCGAAATTTAGGAGGGGCAGAAGAGTCAATGTATGATCTGATGCTAGAGGTAGGAAGGAAGGCAAATAGAGACCGAAATAAAATCAATCGAGTTTCAAGGATTTGTCAAAGTGAGTAAAGAAGGCTATGGGGCGACCTCATCCAGTGTTTGGAACCCCTAGGTTTGATATGCATTTAGAGAGCTTGGTTTACATGGAGTTCCTTTCAAAGCCTCTGCTTTTATTGTTCCTACGGTAAACTATTTGGTAGAGTTGGTGGAATTACCTTTCTTAGTAACCACAATTAGTGAGATTGAGATTATTAACCTTGAGAGAAGTGGAGACTTGGGAAAAAGGCATTTGATATGGCTATTATTTTCAAATACTTCTAAGCCGAGGATGTACTCCAAGTGTTCCATTCTCAATCTTCTTGATGTAAGCATCAAGGAATGGTTGAACTCTATGGATATAAAGTATTATGAAAGCAGAATGAACTTGAGCTGACGGCCAATTTTGAAGAGTATTACTGATGATCCAGATAATTTTATTGAAGATGTTGGTTGGGAATTTTTGAATATGGAAGCTAGTGATTTGATTCTAATAATTTGAAGAGTCAAATCAAGGATATGAAACCTCTGATGTAGAAGAGGAATTAGAATCAGATTTCATGTAGCTACCATCAAGATTACAAGCCAACAAGATGGAGGGAATTCTTATATAAGGATAATTTTCAATGTTGCAGGTATGGACTTTAATGCCAACTACAATGGCAACATTGAAATTCCCTAGCAGTATTTATGTTAAGGAAATTTCCTTTAGATGCAAGGATTCAAAACACATCAACCATGTGGTACAAATGATTAAATCCCATAGACAATTTGTTGCAATGAAAGAGTCTAAAAAGGTAGAGAAAGCTACACTGGTGACTCAAGAGAAACTTCAGCTTTCAAAAACAAAGCCGATTAGGTTGGCAGACGTGTGGATCAGACCAACATTTGGTGGAAGAGGATGAAAGATGACTGGAACTCTGGAGGCCCACCATAATGGATTTCAGTATTCAACCATGAGAGTAGAAGAGAGAGCTGATATCATGTATCAAAATATTAAGTATGCATTCTTCCAGTCAGCGGAGAAGGATATGACTACTTTGCTTCATTTTCATTTGCATAACCATATCATGGTGTGGGAACCAAGAAGACCAAGGATGTCCAGTTTTATGTGGAGGTAATGGATGTGGTCTAAAATTTAGGAGGGGAGATCCTAATGTCTGCCAAGAGGCATAAAGTCAGATGAATTAAGTTCACCTACATGTCTACCAAATTTTACTTCCAATTTTTATGACTATTTTTCTTGACTGTCAGAGTTTACTTACAAATTTGAAATTTATTTCTTGTCATTTTGATGAGGATATATTCAGCCAATGTGTAAGCACCTTTTGTTTGTATCACAAGCATCTGTGCATTCCAAGAATTATGATTATCTATGGTCTACAGCTATGTCGTCTCACTTATTGTATCTTCTATTTCAATGTTTTCTATGGCCTTCTCTGTTTGAGGTAGCACCTGACAATCCTACCTCCTTTCCTTAGCTGAGAAGTTGATTTGAATTTGGAAATATTGCACTTTAAAACTAGCTATGGTTTAAGGAGAGCTATTCTAGCTTTATTGTTGACACCCTCAAACTTCAACAAGGACTTAGATGCATGGACTGAAATGCAAGCTTTCAAACTTAGATTTGAATGTGCATAATTTGATTGATTATGGTTTTCAAAGGTAGTTGTCTTTACATGACTATTTTGGATTGTCAATACATGTAATAGTGACTACATCCTTATCAAGTTTGGCTACCCTTATTCAGAATTCCTTGGCCTTTGGACTCGATACAAAGTTGTGCATTGTTATTCCATATTTGTAACATGTAGGACATTTAAGGGGTACAACATATAGAAATTTAGTATTGTCATCCAAGGAAAACTTACAGATGGTGTATCAAGAACAACAAAAAATGATTTTATTAGGGTTAATGCTTTCTTCCCCCACGCTGCTGATATTTTCCCCAAAAAATGTTTTTTTTATTATTTCAATGCATCTCAAAATTCAATGTATTGATTAACATTTATTACGCATTTCAGCTATTTATGCAAGTGATGCATATATGTTAACTTGATCAGTGTTGTTACTTTGGTAGTTTGACTTCTATGACAACCAACCATTAGGCCATTATGTATGGGAGCACGTTTGTGTTTTTAGTTAGCTTTTTTGGATAGCTCTACTGGGTGTTGAGGACATTCCATTTATCTTTTGAATGTTAAGAAGTCAGAGTTTCAAGGATTTGTCAAGCAAGTAAGAGAGTTATGGGAGTAGGCTCATCTAAAAGATTTTGAACTAGAGTTTGATATACCATTTAGAGAGCTTGGTTTTCATGGAGTTCCTTTCAAAGCCTTTGCTTTTATTGTTCCTATGGTAAACTGTTTGGTAGAGTTGGTGGAATTACCTTTCTTAGTAATCGCTATTAGTGAGATTAAGAATTTTTAACCTTGAGAAAGTAGGACTTGGGAAAAAGGAATTTGATATGGCTATTATTTTCAAAGACTTCAAGTGGGATGTACTCCGCATGTACACCATTCGTTAATCTTCAATTGATGGCTTCAAGAAATGGCTAAACTCCATGGATATAAAGTCTTATGAAAGCAAAATGAACTTGAACTGGCGGCCAATTTTGAAGACTATTACTGATGATCCAGATAAATTTATTGAAGATGGTGGTTGGGAATTTTTGAATATGGAAGCTAGTGATTCTGATTTTGATAATTCAAAAGAGTCAGATCAAGGATACAAACCCTCTGATGTGGAAGAGGAAATAGAATCAAATGAGGAAGGTTCAGAAGATGAATCTCTTGTGGAGTCAGAGGAGGAAAAAGAAGAAGAAGAAGGTTCTGAAGAGGAGGAAGGTAAAACATGGGATGAATTAGAAGTTGAAGCCAGAAATGCGGATAAGGAAAAAGGAGATGAGTTTGACAGTGAAGAGGAAAGGCGACAATGAAAGGTAAAAGCTATAGGGAAGTCTTGGGCACTTGATATTAGAGATTCAAGAGGAATTCCTGCCAAGAGGCATAAATTCAGATGAATTGAGTTCATGTACATCCTTCTACTATTTATTCATGCACATAAACGGTCATCTTGTAATCATAAGATTTGAGCTCTATTTACTCATCCTACGCATCAATAAACAACTCACACAAGAGATGAAAATTGACATATTAACACAACAATATCCAACTAAGTTATTGAAACTCAACTATTGATACCTCGTTTTCCATTCAGATTACAAAATCGTTCCAATTTTTGTTTTGTAACATATTCTTTTCAAATTGATTTGGATGGCGGACATATTTCTCCTCTTGTCAAAACATGGTACATGGACTAGTTAAACTAATTAATATGCAATCATTTACTTTTTCCAAGGAAATAAAAAAAATATATCATTTAACAAATTAAATATACTTACAAATGTACATATCAAGGCTTGTAAACCTTTTTGACTACTGCGATGTGTGGCACAAAGTTTCTCACACCTAGCCTTGAAGGCCTTGTCCTGAAACATATACTAATTCAATTTAACTATGCACAAGTTAAATTTAAATATCATTTAATAAATTTGATATAATCTTATGAGAAAATTCAAATACCTGCGTACTCTCCTCACTAGACTTCCTCCATGCATCGAACTTCTCATATGCTTTTACAAGCTCTTTCCATACTTTCACACTTACATCAATTGGCCTTCTTTTCTGCCTTAGCTTAGGAGGGATTTTTTTTATCTTCTTTGTTTGGTTGCATCGAAATCTCTTGCAGTTTTGAGACATTCATAGATTTATCTTCTTTACAAACCAACCTGTGCCAAAATCAGTTTCCATGTCATGGATAAGTGCTTTTTTCAAATGCATGGGTATCTGTGAGAATGGAAAATGTAGATGGTCTTTGAACCGTTGAAGGCATGATTCCTTCAACCTATTCAAAAACATTTTTCTAGCATCTGTCATTCAAACTTCCCCTGAAACCACCTCGTATTCTATCTTCGTATTGTAGCTACCAATGCAAGATTGATAACAAATGTGGTGGAAGAAGTTTGTGTCCCAGAAGTGGTTGAGACATTGGAAGTCTCTGCTCCCTATTCCACATTCTTAGAGTTTACTGTCACTGATTTCCTCCTGGATCTTTTGCTCGATCCAGGACTGGTTGGGGAATCCCTTTGACACAATTGATTTGTTTGCAATGTTTGAGGGATATTACCAGACTATTTTTCTATGTATCTGGAAAGCATTTTCCAGTCCACATTAACAAATTTTTTCATTGCCTCTACCCCCAATATGGAAGCCAATTCCTCTTTATCTTTGTCAGTCTCATGTCCCTATATATATATTTTTAAATTATATTTCTTCTTTTAAATTTAGAAATAAAAAACTAAAAAGTAAAAGTCAAAGAAACAATGGGAACATTTACAAATCTATAAATTGGCAATGAATTACCTCATTCTGGCAAGAGTCTACTAACAATTCTCCCTTCCTTCTATTGCTTGACATTTTGAGGTGACCTAGGGAAAATTATTTTTGTTCAGTCTATGGAGGCAAATGAAGTACACATTGCTAGGTATGAAAGTTTTCATCCAATTTGTGGTATGAAAGTTTTTTTTTTGTGGGAAAATATGTTCGCTGGGTTTGCTTAGTGTTGATAACATTATCATGAAAAATATTTCATAATGCAATCTTGCATGAATTTGTCATGGCATCAGTGACTGTGGCACGATTGGGCAAAACCAAGCAATTTCTGCATTTATTTTCAGCAGTGACTGACCTAATTCCCAGATTTGCCAAGAAATTCACTATTTCCTTGATACCCAGGTTAGGGAAAGAATATAGAGGCATCCTGGCTTTGTGCTATAATATTTTGAGCTAAAGCTCAAATGGGTAGGGTAAAATTTTTTGTTGGTTTCTCAAAGGTTTTACAATTTATAATGATGGGACAATTTAGAGGTTTCCTAGACAAGTTAGGCCATGAACCAGTAAATAATCACAAATTAAAATGCAATACAAAGAACAGTAAATAATCATGAATTCAACCAAGAAAAAAAAATGTAACCTTACCTATGGTGTCGCAAACTAAATTGAATTTCACATCAGTTGCTGGTAGCGCCCTGCTCTCTTCCTTCGCGCGACGTTTTTCCCTTTTTTTTCATCTGATTTCTTCCTTCATGTGGGAAATTTTTAAATTTTTTATTTTGATCTAGTAGTTGACGCTTTAGTCGGTGTTAGTTAACACCAACTTTAGCGCCGACTTTTGGCCATTAATGTAATCTGTTTGGGGTGCCTATCATTGTTGTATAGTGACTATTTTCATTGTTTTGTATCACAGGATCCAGAGTGTTGGAAATAATTCCAACTCCTACCTTGTTTTTGTGACCACTGTTATCTCGTGGCTCCTTCATTAGCTCAGTGTGGTAGAGCAGTTTTTACCGTGGTCCCGCAAGGTGCTTCATCCTTCTCGGCGATAGTGTGGTGAAAGCTTCTATGGCAGAACACAAGTCTTCCTTCTGTTCATGGTGGTGTTGTGGTGACTCCCACAAGTCTTCTACCATTGGCGTGTGGTAGTGTAGTGACCACCGCTATCCCGCGACTCCTTCATTAGCTCAGTGTGGTAGAGTGATTTTTACTGTAGTCCCACAAGGTGCTTCTTCCTTCTCAGCAGTAGTGCGATGAAAGCTTCTATGGCAACATTTTTATTCATAGAGGAGGCCATGGAGAGAGGACATGGATGGCGTAGAAATACTAAATCACTGAGGGGAACGTGGGTGGAAATAGATGAGACAATGGAATCTACAGATACAATAGAGGTAAGAAGAGAAAGCAACCTCAACCAAAGGAGGAAGGTGTTTATGAATTCACAAATGCTACAACATAGAGGAGATATCAATATGTCAAATATATGACTAAAGTGAGGTTTTGTGTTGGATAGCATCCTCATTGAAATGATATAATTGGTGTACTAAACATTATTTACTATGTTGTGTATTATAGGGGTGAGACAAGGCCATGGCAACAAATCATGTCATATCAAATTAGGTATTCAAATTTTTATTTAACTTAGGAAAAAATGATTTGATGGAATTTTATGATATGTTCATCTTTTTTCATAGTATTATTGAAATTTATAATGTATTATCCAATCTTGACATAAATTAATGCATGTTGTTGATTATTTTAGATGGAGATTGGAGCAAGCAGAGCTTGAGTGTTCAACTAGCAAAAGAAGAAGATATGTACGTGAACGTGGACCTAAAAATGTTAAATCACATAGACAATAGTGGGTGGAAGAGGATATGACAATGGATATTGCAAAGACAACAAATGATTGCACTGAAGAAGAAGTAGGTCAGGACTATAGTACATGGGATGAATACTTTGAGAAAATTATTGTTTGTGGATGTTCTGTATGTCGTGGAAAGAAATAATTCAAACACGCCATTGTACAAAGACATTACATATATGATGAGCTTCCAGTCGGTAGTATGCCTCCTACAATCGATTAAAACCAAAGAATAATAAATGAGTGTGGACTAATGTTTTATAAACTATGTTGTCAAAATTGTGTTTTAATTAAATTATTGTATAAAAAGGTAGTCTATAAAATAATGTTCCATTATTCAATTGATGTATATATGTTAATACAATTTTTATTTTTATTTTTTAAGCCATATTTGATTATATTTATTTGAAATTGATACATTTATGATTTATCCAATTGTTTCCAAACATTAAATAATTCTTGCATTTGCTGATAGGTAGAAGATTTTGATGAAACACATTATACTAATACCCAAGATCAAACTGGGTTATTAATATTTGGATGGGATGATCCAAACCATCCTTTAAACCATACCAGGGCAAGAAGAGCAAGATTGAAGAGAACACTACCACTTGAGAAATTTCAAGAGTTGATGAGAGTCACATACATTGATGGCATGCCACCTAGCCTCAATGATGATGATCATGATAGTGAAAATGCATTGCATGAAGAAGGATTGAATGAAATGCTTATAGGTTTCTTTGGGGATGGAAACAATGATGACAGTAATGATGATATGGTTAACAATAATGATGATAGCAGGGGTAATTACCACCAATGTAATTTTGATAATAATAACATCAAAGACTCCATCAAGCAAGTAGTGAATACACCCATGTTCAAATCGGGTGCAAGTAGAACCTCAAAACTGGCATGCACATTAATATTATTAGAGATCAAGTCACTATTTGGTTGGTCAGAAAAAGGATTCACTACCCTACTGAAGTGAGTTGAAATCTATTTCTTACTTTGCATTGTCAATTGGTATACATAATTCATAAATATTCAATTGATTTAATCTCATATGGAACATGTTCATCATAAATAAAACATTCAATTGATTTAATCTCTGGCAATCTTACAGGGCACTAAAAACTAAAATATTCCCTGACGAGAATGTGTTTCCATCAACTTGTAGAGAGGCGCGCCTGTTGTTGGTTGAGTTGGGGATTGAATATAAGCAAATTCATTCATGTAAAAATGATTGCATTTTATACAGAGATGAATATCAAAAAAAGGTAGAAGGCCTTGTATGCAAAGAGAAGAGATATCGTACAGATGTACAAGGTCCTACAGTTCCAAAGAAGGTTTTACATCACATGCCAATTATACCTAGACTTCAACGAATGTTTTGTTGCAATTCACTAGCACAATTGATGTACTGACATGGAAAGAATAGGAGTAAAGATGGATTCATGTGAATTTCAGCCAATTCCAAAGCAATGAAACATAGAGCAAAAATGGCCAACAAAATTCAAAGATGAACCCTGTAGTATTAGGTTTAGTCCTGAAATTGATGGAGTGTGCCCATTCTCTTTCCTGAGCTCAAATTATAGTGTTTGGCTAGTCGGATTGATAGTATACAATATTCCCCCATGGATGAGTGTTAGAAAGGAGCACCTTATGTTGTCTCTCATTGTTCCAGGAAAACATCAAGTTAAAAACATGGATGTTTATCTTGCACCTTTTATTGATGAGATGCAACTGCTATGGAAAGGAATAAGAATGTATGACATATCACATCCTCCATCAAATAGGTCCTTCATGTTGTAAGGTGTGCTATGTTGGACTATTCATTATTTCCCAGGACTTGGTGTTTATTTTGGTAAGATACAATATTTACGTATTTACACTCATAATTTATTTTCATCCCAAATTTCATACTTAGTTTTATACTATTTTTTTTATGTTATTAGCATTACTTATTGAATTGCAGGGCATCAAACAAAGGGGATATTTGCATGTCCAAGATGTGCAGAACAATTTCAAGGGTGGTATTCTAAAGATCTACATAAATTTATTTACGCAAACAACATGGTTTTTCTACCACTAGATCATAGGTTTAGAAATCGCCTAAAGAATCAATTTGATGGAAAAGTTGAAAATAGAGGCCCTCCCATGATTATGGGTCTAGGTGATTGGCATAAGAAGTATGAAGATGTTGAATTGAAAACTTGGGAGGATTTTTTTGATCAGGGTGATTCAATTGAAGAACCAAAACAAGTTGTAGTTAATATGCTAGAAGGAATGAAAAGGAAATCCATATTTTATGAGCTCCCTTACTGGAAGGATCTATTAATATCTCACCCATTAGATTCTATGCACGTCTTCAAAAATGTCCCAGATTCTATATTTTGGCATATATTAGGCAAATAGAAGGAAAACTTGTCTTCGAGGAGAGATATTGCTCTTTCGTGTACCAAATTTGATAGAAAACATTTGTGGCCAAATAGGGAAAATGAAACATATGCAAAAGCTCCATGGATTTTGAAAAAAAAAAGAGCTAGACCAACTAAAAAATGTCATCCGTTCAATAAGGACACCTACTAGCTATGGGTCATCATTGGCTAAAGCTTTTACAGTTGATGGACATATCACAAGATTTAAAACACATTATTTTCATAATTTAATGAAGGTATTACATATCAACATTTAACATTTACCGGTAACATTGATTAAGCATTAAATTTATTTTGATATTTTGTTGTGTGAGAAAAAATACTAATGAAATTTTCATAAATGTGTTTGATAGCATATCATGCCATTGGAAATTAGGGGGGATTCTTGTCTTACAGTTGACTTAAGGAATGCCATAAGTCAATTGTTAGCATTTACAAGGTATGTGGTTATATGAAATGTTCATGTGTGAGAGACATAGAGATATTATATTGCATTTTAATTTATGACTAAAGGTTCATACTAATTTACTATTCTTATATTAGGTGGGTGACCTCCAAGGAGATCCATGAATCTGAAGTCCCAAAGTGGAAGAAGGAAATTGAAAAAATTGTATGTGTATTTGAGAAGGAGCTCCCTACAAGTTTCATGGACCTACAAGTCCATTTACTTATACACCTAGTCAATGACATTGAATTGGCGGGTGTCCTATCAATGAGGTGGATGTTTTTCTTTGAGAGGTATATGAAAACTCTTAAAAGATATGTCCGACAAAAGGCACATCCAGAGGGTTGCATGGCTAAAGGGTATGTATTGAATGGAGCATTTTTCTTCCTATGTGAATTCCTTGGTAAGGATTTTGAAGATGGTCCATGTGTCTCAGATGGAGAACAAGCATCAAATATTATTGATGGAGAAAAACCACAATCTAATGGTGTTGAAGTAGAAATTAGTAAGTAAATTCATGATCAATGTGGTTGTTTTTCTTGCAATCATTAATTTACTCTATAATTTATTTGTCAAATTAACAACATCACATTTGGAGTTTGAAATAAACATGTTGACATGTAATAGGTGTAGACGAAAGTTCTATACTTGACAAGTTCATTCTGTACCACATCGACTTTATGAACAAATGGATTGATCTGTATGATAAAAAGAGAGAAGTGTTAGAAGCAAGAAGATAGATTAATAGATCGAACCCAAGGAATACTCCACTTCCCACTCATCTGCTTGTGGAATGGGGTAAATATTGCACACTAGAATGGGTTACTAAACAAATTCAAAATCAAATAGAAGATGTAGGTACAAATTCAAACATAACAAAAGATGAAATCAACATGTCTAGAGGATGTGAAAGAAAGGTACAGTTAGAATTTTATAAAATGTTGTTTCCTTACAGTTTTGACAGTATTAACTATTTTAATATTTGTCATTATATTTGTTTTCATTGAAATAAATGGTCTTTCACAGGCGAGGAAATACCCACCAATGTGGGCATATGGTTGACATTATTATGTAGAAAGTGTGGACGTAAAGAGACGATCCTTCAATTGTGGCATCATGGTTGACTTCAAGCAATCTAGTTGATCAAGCTCAAAAGATAAGAATATAATTGAAGGGAATCTACAATATGTTGGGAAACTACAAGAAATTATTGAGTTGGATTACTGCTCTTTTAAATGTTGTATTTTTAAGTGTAGATGGTATGAAGCATTTGAGAGGACATGAAGACATGATACCCATAGTGGATTGTTTTCTATAGATTCCTCATTGTTCCTACCGGAGGATAAGGAGCCTTATGTTATACCAATTCATTGTGAGCAGGTATTTTTTAACTTAAACAAGAAGCAGTAGTGATCATTAATCTATTAATTCATAGCTTATTGTGAATATATACATGTGTTTATTAATCAATAAAATTGTTATAACATATGTCTAATATATGTATGTTGTTCATGTGGAGGTATTTTTCTATGAAGATATTTTGGACCCGAAATGGATATTTGTCATACATTATGATCCAAGATTAAGGCATGTATTTGATGATGCATTAGTGGATACTAAGCAAAAAAATGATGGCCAACAAAATGAGAGAGAGGGATTAGAGAATATTGAAGAAATTGACATCCATGATGATGGTTATGTTTAGGCACAAGAAGATAACAATCCAGAGTTAGATGATGTTATGGAAGACAACAATATGGATGGTATAGAAAATGATGATCCAAATACATCTGGTAACAATATAGATGGTCTACAGTCAAATTTCAATGATGATGAAGATGATGTAGGTCAAGATGAGGATGATGCTAATATTAAATACTTGAAAGAACATATGAACATTGAAAATGATACACTAGATGACATTGTAGCAGACAATAATGTTAAAGACCAAGACTTCTAAATTTTTAGAATTATTTGCAATCCATGTTTAAAAAAGGATGATTCTTATGGTCTAAACTTTGAAATTCTTTAGTAATATTATGTTGTACTTGGACAATTGAAAACCTGTTTTATTCTCCTAGCAAGCTTTTTTATTTTCCATTATAATTCTAGACCAAACAAAATTTGTGGAGATGGCCTTTTACACCAATCTTAATTTGTATGAAGTTCACGAACCTGTTGTCAAGCAATAAATTCCTTTTGTAGACAAGAAATGTAAAGGATTCATTAAGAAAAGATAAGTAGTCTCTTTCTGAGGGTAATCCACATGCAAAAAGTAAAAAGCACATAAAAAACAATTGTATAGTAGAAAATTAGATTCAATCAGTTATGTATTATTTCGCTTGAACACTTATTTGAAAGACATAGGGTATTCACCATACATTTCCCTTGACAAAGCAAACATGTGCTTTCATTTATTTTTAATGTATATCTCAGAAGTGAATTTTTTGTTACATAATGATGCATTGAGAAAATAATATATACAAAAAATGCAAAGATAATGTTTGAAATTTAGCATGCAACCTATTGTGTTGTGTTGAAAGGAATCAAGATTAACTAGGAGAAGAAATAAAAATAAAAATTTGATGATTGTACTTAAAAGTGAATAGGATATGAAAAGTGTGGACAATGATGGTGTTGAAATTGAAAACCCTAATTCTGATGACATTATTGTTTTATGTCATTAGAGATAAAGAGCACATACAATTTTATATACATAGAAAATGAAGATTTGAAACTAGTAAACTGAAAATGTAAACACTGTAAGATTTTTCCTTCAAAAATAATTCACATACTCACTTACAAAAAAGGGTGAAGAATTTTTTATTCAAACTCTATTTTCTTTAATAGACATAACATTAAAAGAATATTTACAAGTACAAGAATATATACACTGTTTCATAGAAAATAAGGAATGTTTTATAGAATATACAAGTACAAGAATATTTACAAGTACAAGAATATATACACAATTTCATAGACTTCTAAATTTTTAGAGTTATTTGCAATCTGTTGGGTCTCAAAAACACAGGTTTTTAGACCATAAGAGGGTGCCAATCTCTAAGAGGACTTTAATCCTTAATACAGACCAATTAAAGTAAATTATTTGAAAGGACTTTAATTCACACCTAACTAGAAACCGATCAAAGCATCCACACAGTAACAACAAATGTGCCATGATAAATCTTGCAGATTTAAACAACTTGAAAAGACCACTTTGGAGACAACAAAGCAATAAAGAAGCATGAAAATGACATAGCAATTGAACACTGAAAATGGATTATGAGTTATAATGTATCTACTCCATTATATTGCTCAAAATATAAACATACATAACATGAGTTCTTTTGATATGAATAAATGGATGAGATGGTCTAGTATCTATTCTAATGGATTGAAATGATGATGATATGATGATCAAAATTAGACCTTGGTTTCCCTATTTGTATGGGAAGCAACAAGCTTCAGGTCCATTCACAAAAGTTACATCGTTTCTTAACTAAAGCATAATTAACATAACATAGAAACTTAAAAAGAGTTTATTGTTGGATGCACCACAATCCGTTAATCATCAGCAAGCGCCCGTGACCACCTAATATTTGTTCAAGGCTCAAGCACCATGTTAATGTGTCCACAACAACCAAAATTTGACTACCTCCTTATACAACTTGTGCAAGGAACAAATTAACCTTTGACATGTGATCAATGTATTTCTCTTGGGTATAAGTTTCTTCATTCTGTAGAGTGTCTGTCATTGCATTCTCCAATCCAACAATCCTCCTGAGATGCTTATGCATTTTCATGAGTACCTCATCCTCATCATTGATGTCATCAAGGATGCCTGAAAAATATTTTGATATCTCATTTTTCCAAGTTTCATGATCCTTGAAATCTATTTCTTCAAAGAAATCTAGTATGGCCATACATAGTGGCTGGTTGAAGTCATTCAATTCCTGTGTCAAGATATTCTAGAAGTTCTCATGTGTATTCATGAGGCTCTAACATTCTTGGAGAAAAGAATTATTATCTCCATCTTTTTCCTTGATATGGGATTCTATTTCCTTCATCCCATCAAGTAGTCTTCCATGCTCCACGAGGGCCTTGTATGTTCCACTATGAGCACACCAGACACCATCTGCATGTTGGTACATATCTTTGAATTTCATATAAATTATCCATGATGCTAATTCAAAAGTAGTAGCCTTCAATTTTCTTTTTAGTTCTTCTTGTTCCTTTTGAGCCTTTTCAAATTTATTCTTCCATTGAGCAGTCTCAAACATGGCCTCTAACACTTTTCTTTCATGTTCAATTAAAGGAGAGTAAAGCCTTGGAGAAGCAGGTAGGCTATCTTTGTAGTTGGTTAATTCTTGTTTCAACCTTCCATTTTCCTCTGTCATCCATTGGTTATCTCTTACTAGCTTTTCAATCTGGACTTTGGTGAATTTGGCTACATTCACATTCAAGTTAGTAGTCTCCAAGGGATCAATCTCCCCTACTCTTTTCCCCAGGAGATGTCCAAAAATTCGATCATGGTCAATGAGAGAAGGCTTCTTGCTTGGGAGGTAAAGAGCCCAAATTTGCAAAGTGGTATTATTAGGATTGTACCCTGACCCTGTATAGACCCTATCACTTGCTTCATCCGTTATTTACAAAGTTTTATTCTTTCTCTTCAAAAAATTGTCAAACACAATGACTGAACTAATATCCCACCTAGGAAGGAGCATAATTCCAACTTCTTGCAATAATGCTCTTCCTCTCTCAGCATTCATGTTTCTCATTTCCCTATCAACTTCATGTTGCAACTCTTTCAAGGCATAAGCCTCTTTCTCAGGGTCAATTTCCTTTAACCTTTCTCTTATTAGTCTTCCTTTATACTCATATATAAAGGACTTAAATTCAGGGGTCTACACAAAAGTATCATCTACAACAAATTCTTGACTTGCATGATGCCTCACATCATCTGATAGCTCATTAGAGGCTTCAAAGGTGATCACACTTCTTTCTAATGGAATCTCATATTGGGGTATAACAGGAGCATTAAACTGTGAGAATTTTTCTCCTCCTCAGTGTTATCTTCTTCCATGGATGGGGAACCAACTGAAAAGCTCACTTCAGGAGTAGGCTGAGGTGATAAGTGATGTAGTGGTGTGATATTTTCTACTTTCCTCCTAGGACCGATGCCCCTTCCTCTTTCAAACTCCACAAGTGGAACATCTCTTATCAGTTCTTCTTCATGGAGGATTAACTATTCAATTCTTTCTATGGGATCTTGTACCTTAGGGAAAGTCCCTACGTAGCCTAGGTTATTATTCACCTTCCAAGCCTCAACCATCATAACCCTACTGTAGGCATTCATTCTCATCATTTTTTGTTTTTCTTCACAATTTCTGATGACATCTTCTAAAAGGAAACTATGCTCATACCATTTCAATTTTTTTAAAAATTTGGCATCACAAATGAAGTGTTCAGGATCAGAATTTTCCCTTTTGTTTCCAATTGGCAAGCCATAATAATCCGGTTTACCACTAACCAAGTCATAGCCTGAATCAAAGATAATAGTGAAATCACCAAAGCATAAAGTGGAAGGCATGAAAGTCTGCCTCCCATAGCTCTTTAAATGCATGAAAGCTGAAAATGAAAATTGCCTTATGATCTCTAAGTAAGCAACTCTATCTGGCACATTCTTAGGAAACAAATAAGCTACAGCTTCAAATCCATAAACCTTGATAACAGTACAATCCCCAAACATGTACTAATCTCCCCAACTGTAATTTATCCCTACTTCATGACCCATATCTTTTGGTTAGAGAAATCTTAAGATCTTTGGGGAGAGGTTGTAGTCACATTTGTGGCCTAACATCTTGTATAGTGGTTTTAAAAAATATTCCTCAAAATATAGGTAGTGGGACCTCCAACACCTATTGTCCCACACAGATATCCACATTTGTACAGGCCTTGAATTTCCATCATTATCTAAGTCTTTTATTCTTAATTCCTCACCCCATATCCCAATCACTTGTGTTGGTATGTGGCAACTGATCATTCTATACTGTATAGCCCATGGTATACTATACACCCCGGCCCCCTGTCCTCGCCAGCCCCCTTTTTTTTCACGTCGTCAACGAAAAAGGAAAAATATCCGAAAAAGAAAGAAAACCGACTTTGTAAAACCCTAATTCTAGAAGCTTCTAAAAGCTTGTTAAAAGGGGTTGGGATGGGGGTTACAGTATGATGAAAAACACGATTATTCGCAAGATTGTAATAGGTTTTGCACTAGATAATAAAAGTATTGGATGGCTGCGGTTTGGTGGATGTAGCCCAGATTGGGTGAACCATGTTAAATTCTATGAGTTATGATTTATTCTGTGTATGTTTTAGTTTCTTTGTTTATTATTTAAATCTGCATTTAATTGTTAGATATCTGCCATCTCTAATCCTAACAACTTTCCCTTCATATAATATCATGTGCATGAAAAGAGAATAGTGCTTGAAATTAATGGCTTCACTATTATTCTTGATGATATTGAGGGAATTATTGATGGCCTCTAATAAATACTCTGCATAATCATAGGGTCAAGCATTATGTCTTTGGATGTCTATGGGTCAAACCATGGGAGAAATTATCATGTTCTCAGGAACATCAATTCCTAGTACTTGACCGGCTGAGTAATAAGTGTATTGAAAGTATTCTTCAAACAAAGCCAAAGAGAATGGGGGCTTATCTTAACTAGAGAACCTCATAGTTTGGTTACCCACACCTTTAACCCTATGTAGAGGCAATTCCCACCTCTTGTAACTTGTGTCCATGGTGCGGTATTCCTCCAACAAGTCTCTAATTTGTAATTTTGTTTTCAGGGAAGTGTCTAGCTAAAAAATCATGGAAATATAATCTGGCTTTATGACCATGAACTGTGATCCATCAAGAAAATGAATCGCTCTCGTCTTTGGATTGTAATTCTTTGCCAACACCTTGATTAACTCTACGTTCACAAAGATGTTGGGTACTACAAGTTTACCCAAATTCAAATTCCACGGGTTTGACACTGGGCTATGCCAAAATTTCTTCCTATAATGATAAATAAAGAGGTCGCAACCCCTACACAGATTCCATACATCTCCCAAATTTTTCTATTTATCTTCTAATGTCACACACGATGGGTTAAGCTATGCTATTCTTCTAGATTTTGGCCCAGACCCAGGACACTAATTGATTAAGTCTTGATTCAATTGCCTAGCTTTAGTTTTGTATCTTTTTTCTTTCTATTTTCCTAGGGTTTTTTCCATCTCAAACCTACTCATGCAATGCTTTCATCTACTTACTCAGAAAATACTTTGAGTTGAGTCTAGAACACTTACTTGGATAAATGCTACAAATTTCCAGCTACCTACCGCCTTCCAACTTGGTTCTCCAAATCCTTAAATTATAATTCATAGTGATTTCAACTTCTTTGAAGTTGTATTTATCAAATTTCAGGAAACTTCATCCAACCCTGGTTCATAAATGGCACTCGCACCACCTTTGTGATTGTTGTCAATAGATTTGCACCCTGCTAAATGCAAGATTTAGAAACCTACTGAAACATGGAAACCTCCTTCAGATGTGGGTGATATGAACGAAGAAGGAATCTCCATAGTGAGTTGGTTCTCCGAATGATAAATCTTATTCTAAATAACTTCTGAGGAAAAGGATAGAAAGATGATTGAAACTAAAACCTAACTGGTATTTCACTTAAAGTTATGAAATTCAAACATTTAAACTCACAACAACTTTCTATCACAATGAATCTCACAATCCCACTTGCACATACTTCCATTAGTATTTTGCATGAAGATTCCTAAATGAAATACAACAAGCAACCTGAAACTATGCAATTCTGAAACACAACTTACAACAACAAGACATAAAAGGATTCTTATTTGAACCACAAATACATCAAATTGCTATTATAAAATTGAGACAGAAATGAGAAGGAGAATATTGCTGCTTTATTAAAATTTAAAGAGTGAATAATTCTGAACTGAGTACAAAAGGGTTCACAAGCTCAAAAATGTGTATGAGAAGGAACTAAAATCTCAACTGAGAAGGAGAGCTAAAAAGATAAAGTCTTTTCAAAGACATAACTCTCAAGAAACCCTAATCCGAGCTCAAAAGGAAGCTCAAGGAAAAAAGCTTCAAACTGTCTCAAAAACTGCATAAAAGCAGAAAAAAGCATACTGCTTTTATGATCAAACTATCAAGCCTCTAAAAATAGGCTGAATTTTCTTTAAAAGCCCAAAAAACACCTTATCTCTCCAAGATAAGACTCAAATTCGACCAAGAGAAAAGGTCAACAATAATCTGCTAAAAATAGCAAGAAATCATAAAACAACTTATAAAAGATTGCTTTACAAGATTGCAGATTTTATAATTTGTCTAATTTTTGCAATTAAAGGTTATAAAATCTTTTGCAAAAAATAAAAACATCTTATCTCTTCATTACAATGCTTTGATTTTCTCAAAAAATCATAAAAATATCACTACATCTCACTTCCTCTTAACTGATTTCTCCAAAATCAATTAAATCATAAACCTTAAGGAGATAATGATTAAAATCACCCCTAGGTCATAACATATTCAACATTTATTCCTCATTGTTTTCTCACAAAACAATAACATAAGGTATTCAAGTCCCCACATTTCACTAAGGCAAAAAATGAGTCATAAAGACCTAACACATCAACCTAGGCACACAATTTTAGCCACCCTCAAATATTAAACTTCAGACTTTAATAAATCACAATATAAGGATTAACCTAATTCAAAATTCCCATGTGCCTTTGACCAAATATTCCAGATAATGATAAGGTTGGCTCAAATTAGGGCATGAGAAAAGATGCCAAACCCTAATAATGATTCATTTTGCAAATGATCACTCTTGAAGAAAAATGAGCTCTACCTGAGAGCATGCCACCATGATTGAGCTCGGATTGGAACTTGTGTGCCTTGAGAACTTCATCATGCTCTTCAGTAGTCGAGCTCTTCAATGGGTAAGCTCGGTTTTTGTAGTATTGAAGTTCTTTTACTCCATTCTAAAGCAAGAATAATCATCATGGCCGCAGCCTGTCCATTTTTCTGACTTTCTTTTACCTTTCCGTGCTTTGTTCCTCTTGGCCGTTATGAGCTCGAACTCGGCTTTTGTCTGGGAAACTCCATGAGGGAGCTTGCTCGAGGGTTCTGTTGTTCTTTGTCTTCATTGGCCGCCCATGCGAGCTCGACTGGATACTTGCTTGGAATTTTGAGACTTCAATATGGGTCTGGCCGCGACTATAAGAATTCTCCTATAGACTTGAAGTGGTGAGTTACGTTTAAAATATATACTTTCTCCTTTAGAAAGCTCGACCACCTTCACTTAATATTCTATGGCCATGTACAGGCCACCACATATATATTATAGAAAGCATCATTTTAGAGATTTTGGGCTCGACCCAAAACAAGAAATCCACCTTCTTGTATATTTGAAGACATATCCGCATATGGGTATCATGAGAATTTGAATAAAACTGTATTTCTCCATTCTGAAGCTTACCCACCAAAGGAAATTAGCATTTCATTTTCTTGCTATTTCATACAAAAACCAGACATGGGTTATCACTGCAATTGTATTTTCTGTATTTAAAGACAAAACCCCGATATGGGTACTTGTTGTTTGTTGTATCATTTTCCTTCAGAAACAAAAACCCCTATGAGAGTAACAAAATCTGTGTATTTATTTGTATTTAGTTCATGGCTCGACCCATTATAACTGATGCTTTACTTTGACATTCTGTTTGAAAAGAAAACTCACATGGGTAAGCTGGAAATATATCTGTTTGTCTTTAATATTCTCATGAAAATTAGCTCGACCACCATTGTTTCTTTTGCACTTTCAGTTGCAAAACTTAGACTCGGTATTTGTTACTAAAACTGGATTCGACCCCTCTCTTATTTATGCATTTTCAATAATTGTGTAAAAACTGAGCCTCTTTTAGCATTCGATTTTCTTAAAATTCAACATATAAGTGTTTAGAAACCTAAAAATTTGTCTCATTCCATTGCATAGGTATACCACCATATGATAAAACTAAAAGCTTATTTAAAACCCTCTTATATTTGCACTTTCAGTACGTCTTGTTAAGCTATTTCCATGTTCCCATACTTGCCTCTTTTGTGAAGAAAAAGAACCATAGATTCATAAAATTCTGGAAATGTATCCTTTGCTTGTATTATAGCCATATGAGTTCATTCATGTAATATGCAGGACTTAGCACCATAAATGCGAACCCCAATGTGGGTGCATGGAAACAAACAAGAACTATATTTATGTGCACAATCCTAGCTCCCTTTGGTTTCAAATTTTCAATAACCAGCATATAGATGTATAGAAAATTAGAACAATCTGTGTCATTCCATCACATAGGCATACCAGACTACCGCTCCATGCTGTTTTCTTTGTACACAAATTTTTTTGGATTCCTTCATTCCACCATACAACTCTTTGCTTTCTGTCTTTGGACTTATGCAAAAACTTTAACTAAACATTGTAGTTCTGAGAACTGAATTTACTTGATTAATTCAGTGCATTTCGAGTGCATGATTAATACTTTCTGAAACATCTTCTAGAATGAGCATTTCTCACCTCGAAACCCTTAATGTTGTATTTATATTACCGGTCAAACTGGAATTGATCGTTCATTACCATTTGAATGCAATATCTGTTCTTTCACGCTCTTGGGCTTCGGGCTGGCACTCTTCATGCATTTTTATGTTCCTCTTAATAAACTGTTCTATAAATCTTCTTTCTCTTAAGATAAAAATTGAATCAAAACTCCTCATTAAGGCATAATGTATGCCTGTTCACTATCCTTGGTTGTGAAAAGAACACTGATGAACTGAACCTTGCATGACATATATGATCATGATGAACAAATAACACAGAACATGAACTATACAACAATGCTTGATATAAATGTACTAGGCTGAATTAATTGAGCGAGTTAAACTCACTGTTCACCTGTAGCCTTCAAAAAACATTAACCTGATTGTTATGAATGCACAGTTGGTTTAATAGCTTGATAGATAATTCTATTTACTCTTTTAGTTGTATCTCATTTCTTTGATGAATATATGATGATGTAATCTTTAAATCAGCCCATTTATAATGAATAAGGGGAGCATGTCGAGCTCTACCCTTGTGAGAGCCCATTTTTCTCCACATGCTTAGTCTTCGAATAATGATTAGCTTCATGACTTTACCTATACCTGCACAAGGAAACAAAAAATGTTAGCATAAAAAATAGAATATGATGATCATGTTGTTGTTTCTCCTTCAACTCATTTCTTTTGTACTTCTCTGATTGCTTCAGTGTATGATTAATAGTAGGTTGCACTATTGTGGGTGACTCATTTAGGTTTCTTCATAATCAGAGCCTCTGACATCTCCCTCTTTTCTCTTATAGGTCAACGAAACTCGAGAAGACAAAGGTGCACCATTCAGCATCGACCATCGATAATTAGGCAATGATGATTATGTCATCACTTACATGTTTTATTCTTTCACATCTTCCATAGTGTAGTGTACTATTAATGGTGCATTGTGACAGTCACATCCACGACTTGTGTGAATATTTGATTTCGCCTTTATGCTTTTCAGTTGAAAAGAAAATACATTTCAATGCAATGTTGTAATATCATTCTGATTCTTGCAATCAAATGGAACTATGTAAATATGAATCTTTCCATGAAATGAACGAAAGCATTTAAAATGCTCTGTTATTTATATGCTCAATTTTGTACTTCATTTAATTCTGGAATATCTGAATAACACTCTGAAATTTTGATTCTTCCTTTAAATGCACCACTTGTCACTTAATGAATAATGGTAAAAATGAAAAACAACACTCAAAGATAATCTGCAATTTCACCTCATGATATAATAATGTTCAGCCAGCTCCGCCAATCGAGCTGTGGCAAAAAATTGGTAGCATTTTGGCGATTTCCGCTAAATGCTTGCCTACTAAGCATAGATCAATGGCCTTAAAACAATTCATTGGGCGTGGAGTCAATTTTTCCCCTTCTTGAAACTCAGAAACTTGAACAACAACACTCCAAATAGCAGCAAAGAAAAACAAAAGTGAACTAAAAGTAAACTAACATGCCCTTAATGGCCAACAAAACATGCGCAGCAGTACTTAGGGAAAGCAAAACTACTAAAATTAAATATGCGAAACACACTTATTTGAAAATTACTCTACTAACTTATAAGATAACTTATCTTAGAGGCAGTGCTTGAGGTGGATCCCACTGGGATAGACAACACCTCACCAATCATCTTTAAAACTTGGAATGCGTTGCGTTCCTTGCATTCCGTGATCACATAAGGCCCATCCCACATAGCATCAATCTTGGAATGTCGTCCAGGTCTACTTTTAAATTCATTCCACTTGAAAACTAGATCTCCAACAATGAAATCATGTGGTCTTGCCCTCTTATCAAAAGAATTCTTCATCTGAGCTTGATGTATCTCCAGCTGCCTTAGAGCTTCCTTTCTAGTTTCTTCGAGCTCTACCAGCTGTGCAAACCTCACCTCAAGAGGTTGTTCATTCAACAACTCCAGTTCTTTAACATAACTTAAAGTTGGCAACTCAATTGAAATAGGTAACTTAGCTTCTTTACCATAAGTCAAAACAAAAGGTGAAAAACCAGTGGCCCTTTTAGGAGTTATTCTGTTAGCCCAAAGGGCTAACTTCAGCTTTTCGTGCCATGTCCTTTGATTATCTTCGACAGTCTTCTTGATTATCTGAATCATATTTTTATTTGTAGATTCCGCCTAACCATTGCCTTGAGGATAATAATTGGAAGACGTGTTCAAATAGATGTTATTTCTAATTGACCAATCAGAAATCCTTAAACCAATAAAAGCTAAACCATTGTTAGAAATGATTGAATCTGGAACACCAAATCTCGATATGAGATCTTGATAGAAATTAAGAACTGAAGTCTCATTCGCTTCCTTTAGAGCAACAACTTTGGTCCACTTTGTAAAATAATCTGTAGTAGTAAGAATCCACTTATGACCCATGCATGAAGGTGGATTAATAGGACCAATAAAATCTAAGCCCCACTTGGCAAATGGATGTTCTACCTGGATCGGATGCAAGGGTAGTGGTGCAAGCCTCTGTTTACCAACAAATAAAGCACATTTCTCACATTTTCTGACCCATGCAATAGCATCTTTAAACAAATCTGGCCAGTAATAACCAGCTCGCATAATCTTTAGAGCTGTTGTTCTTGCAGGAAAGTGACCTCCTGAAGGTCCATCATGAAACTCTGCTAACAACTTGTCAACTTGATTAGGCTGAATACATCTCAGCAAAACATCTTGGAAGTCTCTCCTATAAAGAATGCCGTCAATGATTGCATAAGGAATGGCTTGTAATCTGTAGTACCTTCTTTTTGCTCTGTCTAAGCCTTCGGGGCACTCACCAGTTTGCAAATAATATATCATTTGATGCAACCATGTAGCAGGAGGTGCTGGAACAACACCTGCAACATCATTATTTAGCACTATTTCTGTATTTGCAGCCTCATTTAAGTTGTTGTTCTCATTACCAACAATCTGTTCACACAAACCTTTGCCTCTAACGAGCTTGGTTACTCTTATATCAACATCGAACTCCATTACTTTGGTAATCCAACTAGCACACTTATCATTAATATCCTTGTTAAGCAGAAAATCCTTAACAGTTGAATGAGCTACTAGCAAGTGAATCTTGCTGTTGGACAGCAAATGACTAAATTTCTTTAAACTTCTTACAACAGCAAAAAAATGCTTCTCAACAAAAGAGTATTTTACCTCATAATCGTGTAACACCTGACTGAAAAATGCAACAGGTTGCTCCAAGCCTTCATCGTTCTGCTAGCATAACATAGCTGAAACTGTATCAACTCCTCCAAAAGCATACAGAATAAAGTCTTTGTCAAAATTTGGATTAATGAGAGTAGGAGTGGCTGCGAGTGTTTCCTTGATCTTCTTGAAGCTCCTTTTTCCTTCCTTGGTCCAATTGAATGGCATATTCTTCTTAAGCATAGAAATGAGAGGTTACAGTAAGGCTGCAATATTCGGTATGAACCTCCTCACGAAATTTATCCTTCCAAGAAAGCTTTGCAAGCCTTTCTTATGAGCTGGTAATGGCAATTCAAGAATTGCGGAAACTCTTTCGGGATCAATTGAAATACCTTGATTTGAAACAATGTGTCCAAGCAGTTTTCCTTCGTGCACTAAAAATATACACTTTTTTGGATTGAGAGACACTCCGAACTCTTTGCACCTCTGGAAAATCTACTCCAAATGACCAAGGTGTTCGTTAGCATTTTTGGAAAAAATAGTAATATCTTCTAAATATACCAGAACGAACTTGTTCATGGGGCCATGAAAGGCCATATCCATAGCACGCTAAAAAATTGCTCCAGCATTGGATAAGCTAAAAGGAATCTTCTTGTAGGCCATCGTGCCCCACTTGGTTGTAAACGCTATTTTGAACTGATCTTCCTACTTCACCAGAATCTAGTTGTAACTCGAGTAACCATCTAGCAAAGAAAATTTGTCAGAACCAAAAACTACTTGTAAAATTTGCTCCATGGAAGGGAGTGGGTAATGGTATTTCAATGATGCTTTATTTAATTCTTAGAAATTGACACATAATCTGATTTCCCCACTTTTCTTCCTGATTGGCACTAAATTTGGCACCCAAGAGGTGTGCTTGAGAGGAAAAATAATACCACTCTCAACTAGCTTATTCAGTTCAACCTTCATAAGGTGTTCTAACTTGGGGTTAAGTGGTCTCTGTTTCTGTCTTACTGGTTTTGCATCGGGTTCAAGTTCAATGGTATGCTAGGCTAGTTTGGGGTTAAAACCTC